>JASDQU010503617.1:5501-48899 GCA_032191745.1 Picea mariana
GATGTTTTTTTCTGATACTGCCTCCCCCACTTAACACTACTAGAATGATCACCTCCTCCCCGATGCTTCTTAAAGGAAATACGAAGCAGGAAAATTTAACTTCTATTTAGAATTGTACCAAGCCTTGAATGCAAGGGATGCACCCTCCCTCCACTTAGGAAATCCTCACAACATCATCATTTGATCAACAACTCCCACCCAGAACCCCCTCAGTTGTGGCAAGGGGGATGGATTCATTAGGCACCAAATTCAAACATTATGTTGGGTTTGTTGTCCATAACAATAATATCTCACTTGGATGTTAAACACACTAAGATGATTTAGCTCAAATCGATTTCTTATAAGATTTTATTTCACACTCCTATCATCCATTTATACTATTGTACCTAGCAGTCCCATGTTTGACCTATTCATGGTCAGTAACTGGTTTCTATCATCTTAATTTAATATGGTGATTTACAAAAAAATCAATGTTGATGAGGTCCGTGTAATAGAATATTTCCAAATTTAACGAAATATGTGTTAAATATAGGACATATAATATAATCATTCAAAAGCATTCATTTTGGAGTAGAAATTACCCTGAGTCTCTGGTGAAGATACTCAAAGGATTCATGTGGAAGTGGTTTTGTAAATATGTCTACCACTTGTTCTTTTATGCCCACATACTCAACTCTGATGTTCTTCTCTGCAACCCGTTCCCGTAGAAAGTGATACTTGATTGGAATGTGCTTCATTTTAGAGTGCATCACCGAGTTCTTTGATATACTGATGGCACTTGTATTATCACAATAGATTGGAATGGGCTCATCATTCTCAACCTGTATATATGTTAGATTTTGTTTCATCCATAGAACCTGTGTACAACATCTTGCTACTACTCTACTTCGGTTGTAGATAAAGATATTGATGATTTTTTCTTGCTTAGCCAAGATACTAAACACTCACCCAAGTAGAACATTGCTCCACTAGTGCTTCATTGATGATCAATGAAACCTTTCCAATATGCATATGTGTAGGCAAAAAGTGATAGATCCTTTCCTTTTGGATACCATAATCCAAACTCTTCTATTCCTTTGAGATATATGAAAATCCTCTTCACTTCTAAGACATGTTATTCCTTTGGCACTACTTGAAATCGTGACACATGTCCAACTGCCTGGATTACATCTAGTCTGGATGTTGTCGCATATAGTAAGCTACCAATCATTGACTGTATTACTTTGGTTTGTAGACTTTGAATCATCATCTTTGTTGAACTTTCAACTTGTTTTCATAGGAGTGGTAAATGGTTTGCAATMTTCCATTCCGAACCTCTTTAGCCTTTCTTTGATATACTTAGCTTGAGAAATAAAAATTCCTTGTTTGTTTTGATGTATCTTGATGTAGAGGTTGTAGTCTACACTTCCTTTTCTGAACCTTTCTTGCTGTAGATATTTATCTAGTCTTTAGGAGCCTGTTTTAGACCATACAATKCCTTCTTCAATTTGCACACGTATTATGCGTTCTCTGACAACTGAAATCCTTCTGGTTGTTCAATGCAGACTTCTTCTTCATCTTATGCTTCTTCTTCGTAAATTTGTTCCATTGATTCATTTTATTCTTCCTTTAATTCTTGTCCACCTATTTTATCAATTGTTACATTGATGCTTTCCAAAACTTTGTTCAACCTCATATTGCAACACTTGTATTCTTTTCTTGTACTTGAGTAACCAACAAGTACTCCTTTTTCCACACAAAAGTCAAACTTTCCCATTCGGCCATCTTCTCTTTTGATGTATCATTTGCTTCCAAATACTCTGAAGTGCTTCACATTTGTTGGTCTTCCTTTCCATAGCTCATAGGAAGTTTTGTCATTATTGTTTATGAGCATTACTCTATTTTGAATAAGAACTATTGTATGCACTGCATGTGTCCAAAAAATATCTATCAATTTTGAATCCATTAGCATTGTTCAATCCATTTCCCATGTAATTATCATCCATTATGATAATGTTCCTTTGTCTCTGAACCACTCTATGAACCAATCTATGAATCCATGCTCTCATCCACTATCATATATCTATCTAAACCTGCTAAGTGTTCTTATGAATCCATCTCTATCTATACTGTTCAAGACTCTACTGCACACTATCCATAATGTTGACCCATTTATCACTGTATTATTATGATGTATTCACTACTACAACTGATTGTACTTCTGCTAACTGACTTCTCTGGATCTATCTATTCAAACTTTGCAAGCTGCTCGAAGGATGGTTCTTTTGTCTATCACAGCTATCGCATAGACTCCCCTTGTCTAATATTGATGTTACCTAGGAGTCTATAAGCCGGATGGCTCATAAAAATTCCTTCTTTGATGTGTATTCATCATCATCTTCATTGGTAGATTCATCATCTCTCTGAGCTCTGACTTTTTTTTTTTTTTTTTGTGGATTCATCTTTCACTACAATGCCTGAAAGTAAAATATATTAAACTTGTTCCTTATTTACCTATCCTTCTTTTCTTTTAGTTGTTTTCCAAACCTTTCTGTATCTAACTTCTTTCTTTTTCTCTGTATAATTTTCTTCATCTCGTTTTATTGCCAATCTTGCGATCTCTGGGACCTGGTTTTTTTTCACCTATTCTTCGTGTTTTCTTATCCATACTTTCTTACATATGATATGCGTGTTCTCTTTCATGGAAGTATCGATCATGCTTCTACAATCACTAGATATGTGTCCATAGTTATGACATTTGTAACATTCAATGTTACGTGGGGCCACATAGGCATTTATTGCTTGAATATTTCTTTTATAATCCCTGCAATCTGCAACCTTATGTCCAAAGTTAGTACAATAAAAACAATGATCATAAAATAAATTTGCATACCTGGGAGTGAATGATCTTCTTTGTGGAGTAGTCCTTCTGAATTGTTTCCTTGACTGATCATGATCATGATCGAAACATCTTTGTGGCTTGAACATGGATGGTCTTCTTGAAGATGTATCTTCAATAGTTTTCTTAGATTCTGGTTGACCATGATTCCTTCCTTTGAGTACTTCTACATAGCTCTTTCTATTTTCTTCATTATTCTTTTCTAGAAATCTAGAGTGCTTCTCTTCATTCTCTATAACTGATGTGGATGTTTTTGTCTCTTCAACGTTCTTGTTGAGCTTGATGATTTTACTTTTCAATGTGACAACTTCTTCTTCAAGATTCTCAACCTCTTCTTCTTTCTTCATTATCTGAGACTTCATGACTTCTTATGTTCTTTTCACTTCTTCAAGATGAATTTTTAATTTGATTATTTCTTGTTCAAGTCCTCTCTCTTCTTGACCAAACTCTGCCTCAAGATGGTTAGATCATTATTTATTTTCTTAAGATGATCTGCCAATATTTTCTCTCTCATTTCTGCTTCTTCCTTCTGTGCTTCTATGTTTGCTTCCAAATATTTCTTTTGATATTCAAGATTTTCTTCAATATTTCTAGCTTCTTCTAACTGAGTTCTTAAGTTCTTGATGGCTTATTGGGCTTCTTAAAAAATGTGAACACTTTCCTTTTGTTTCATCAATTCTTTCTTGAGTGACTTGTTTTCTTCTCTTAGTTCATATAAATCACTAATAAATTCTGCTTCATAATTGTCTTCCTTTTCAATTAGTTTTTCTGTCTCATTTCCTTCATGGCATTCTATTTCAAGATGTCCATGTTTTTCACAATTAAATCAAATTAACATACCTCTAGTGATTATGTACTCTTCATCTTCTCAATCTGTTTGACATGGTGAACATATTTCTTTTTAATTTGTAGCTACATCTTCTTTGGCATTTTCTGAATCTACAATGGGTGAAGAATATACTTCATGTAACTTATCCCAAAGTTATTTGGCTGATGAACGTTTACCAACCTTTTCTCTTACCAAATTAGGTAATCCTTCCCAGATGAAATCCATTTCTATTTTGTTATTCTTCAATTCCTTCTTGGCTGCAGTCTTTGCCCTTTTTGAACTATCATATCCTATAACAACTGATAGCCAAATATAATGTCCCTGTGCCTGTAAAAATACTTTCATCCTTTTGCTCCACATCTCATACTTAAAACCATTCTGACCATTAAAAATTGGTACTCCATTCACAGAATAATCCATGATCTCTTTCCAGTGGTTAAACTATTTCCTAAAGGAACTAACTCTGATACCAATTTTTTGATTACTGAGAGGGGGGGTGAATCAATAATAGAGAAATTCAATCTTTTTTAACCCCAAAATGCAAGTGTTATATCAATGTAGAACTATCATCCAATAGTTGCAGAGCAAATAAACAATGAACAAATGATTAATCATACACATACACAGTACACCAATGTTTTTACGTGGAAACCCAAAGCATGAGAAAACCACAAAATTCTTTTTCTTATATGTCTTTAAGAATTACATTCATTGGAAGCACCAACTTCCTTTGTTTTCCAGCTGCAACTGGAAGGAGGCTCCAACCCCCTAGTTTCTTAGGCTACAACCTGAGGGAAGCTCCAACTCCTCAATTCTCTGGCTACAACCAGAAGGAGGATACAACCCCCTATGTTCTCCATCTACAACCAGAAGGTGGCTACAACCACCTATTGTTTCCCCGTCCAATCGCCCTGAAATAGAAGTAGAATGATGGAACCACTGTCACACTATCAATGTTAGATATACTGTTGTAAACTTGTACCAATTAACTTGTAATCAACCTATAACAACTTGTACCAATAACTTGTTCCAACATGTACCATACATCAACCTATACCATAAATAAATGCATCAACCATGCATCAAATCTGTACAAATAACTTGTCCAAACAACCTCTAATCAACCTGTACCATAAACAAGTGCATCAACCATGCACCAACCTGTACCATCAATGAGTGCCTCAACCATGCACCAAATATGTACCAATCATGCATCAAATACACATAAACTATGAATCATCAAGTTGTACCAACATAATCAATTATACACCTCATGTATGTGCCAACTCATCAACTACTTGTCTCAACCATGTACCCAAGTATGTACCAATCATGCATCAACTACACACCTCATGTATGTGCCAACTCATCAACTACTTGTCTCAACCATGTACCCAACATGTACCTCAACCATATACCAAAGACATACACCAACATAACCATCAAAAGTTATCTAATAATTCATCACTCTATCCATAAACCAAATACCATAAGCCCTCACATCAAACAATGTGACACAACCTCACTGTTATGTAGCCTCAAGCTAAACCAACAACTTCAACAACACATCACAACCAAAAGACCAATACCCATATGCTAAATACCAACAACAAAATACCAATTGTATCCCTCAACAAATCTGATATATCTAGCAATACTGAACATCCAATACCATCTCAAGAGCTAAACCCTAGCTCACAAAACATACCTCAAACAATATGTGCCATATCTCTCATAAATAGACCCCAACCATGTTGCTACTGCAATTTTTCTGCCGCGATTTTTCTTCCACACTTTTCCTCTCTTGATTTTTCTACAACACTTTTCCTGCCATGATTTTTCTGCCACACTCTTTCTTCTGTGATTTTTCTGCCGCACTTTTTCTTCTGCGATTTTTCTGTCGCACTTTTTTCTGCTGCAATGTTTCTGCTGTGATGTTTCTGCCATGATTTTTCTGTCACAATTTTTCTGCTACACGTTTTCTACCACAGTTTTCTTGCCACACTTTTTCTACCACACTTTTCTTGCCACACTTTTTCTATCTTACTTTTTCTGCTGCACTTTTCTTGCCGCACTTTTTCTGTTGCAATTTTTCTCTATCAATAATACCTGCCCAAATAATCTTTCACAAAAAATAGATATTCAATGATATTCAAGTGTGTTTAAATGAGATAGTCTTTCCTCTTATTTATAATTTCATGTAGCATCCTCAATGGGTTACCTTTTAACCATCTTAACCCACTTTCCTTATTTTAGGGTTAACCCACTTATAACCACTTGTCCACTTAACTTAACCACTTTCCATAATTAGTGAGTTCTCCATTAAATTTATTATTTAAATAGTTTATTTTGCATCCTATTTGACTTATAGTACACTCATCACTTCACTTTATTATTTAAATAATTTCTTCTTTTCAAACACTTTGACTACTTTGACCTTTTGGGGCTTCTAGATGACTCATGCGGGCTCTCCAACTTCACATGGCCATACCTATCTAATCGTGAGGAGTTATGTGACGTTCCACATACCACCGGAAATGGCATGACATGTACTATCCATATATAATAGTATTACCTACAAATATACCAAAAATCATACCATTATCAATCAAACAAACTTGGGTGCATTACCCAAACCATTGTGCTATCAAAATTCACTACCGAACTTTCTTCAAGGGTTGACATCGATGACAACCAACCCAATTAATCAACATTCATGTGAGGTTTATTATACGTGTTCATGATTACAAACACTTATATGACACATGACTAGAGAGATATAGATGCTTTGGGTAAAGGATATGTATGAGGATGTATGCACATGGGACAATTACATTTTAGACAGAGTGACAAGTTACAGGTTGATGTGAAAGAGGTTGTAGAGGGTCAAATTTTTTCATAAGAGAGAAAACCCTAGTTTTTAGAAGAAATACACAGGTTGCATAACAGATAGGTCGCGTACATATGCGGGTTGCAGTATAGATAAACATACGTGTGCGTTAGAATAAACAGGTCACGTATCTGTGGTTTTTGGTTGGTACAAGCTCAACTCAAGTACAAGTTGATTATAGGGAAGTGGTATAGGTTGGATACAGGTCAATGGTATAGGTTGGTACAAGTTTATAGTGGTATATCTCACAATGACAGTGTGGCAGTGGTATCTTCATTTGACGCTTATATTTTAGGGTGAAAGGATAGGGAAATGATAGGTGGTTGTAGATGGAGAACATAGGTGGTTGTAGCCTCCTTCTGGTTGTAGCTAGAGAATTGGGGAGTTGTACCTTCCCTCAGGTTGTAGCCTAAAAATATAGGGGGTCCGATCCTCCTTCTAGTTGCAGCTGGAGAAAAAAGGAAGTTGGTGCTTCCATTGAAGGTAATTCTTAAAGAAATATAAGAAAAATCATTATGTGGTTTTCTCTTGCATTGGGTTTCCACATAAAAATACTGGTGTAGTGTGGATGTGTATGATTGTTCATTTGTTCATAGTTTATTTACTCTACACTTATTGGATGATAATGCTATATTGATCACAAATATAAATAGCACTTGCATATTGTGGTTAAAAAGTATTAAATTTCTCTATTACCGATTCACCCTCAGTCTCAGTAATCCAACAAAAACCTAGTCATCTATAGTCGTAATGTCCTTGTCACTATGTGGCATAAATTATGGGTAGTATGCATCTCTAAATTTATTAAAAACCTTGTTCAAAGAAGGGAGAAGTACCTTAGTTCCTATGATTGTCTCTGTATCTCTGTAAAATAGTGGCTGGCTAAAAACCTTTTTTAACGGGATTCAAATTACTGGTTCCACCTTTGACACTTGTTCTACTCCTTCTGTGGACATGGGGGTTGATGCCTCTCCTAGTTGGGAACCTTTTCCTTTTGGAGTCTTTGGATATTGACGAGAAACACTTCTTCGAGATGGAATCTTCCTATACAATGAATAGTTATCAGGACATAATCCATCATTTACATTTTCAACATAAAACAACAATTAATTATGATGAACATGTACCTGGTTAAAATTTTAGAAACAAAACTATGATGCTTACTAGACTTGAAAATGTGAAAACTGGGGGTGGAAAAACACAGTCACACAAATGAGCTTTTAACGCACAAACATTCACTACAAAATCTATTCTCAAGAAATCAATAGAAAAATAATGAAATGAGCTCAATTAAGATCATATGTATGATCTCTTTATAGTCAAATCTAACATTAATTCTCAATAATATAGTTGGATTTTACAAATATTTAATTTTAAATGCATTCACTAACTTGCCACGCCCGAATTCAAATACTTCCAGCGAGTGAAGGCATGGATTTATGTTTTTTTTTAGATTATTGATAGTTTCAAAACCCATTTCTTTGGTGTGCTTTATTCTAGAGCATCAATGCTTGGTAAATCAAGACCATCGATGTTTTCTAGAAATTTTTCTACTCATGTTTCGTATTGTTCCCAACGAAAAACTCCAAAAATACCTTCTTTATCATCGACACACTGTATTAAGATTTGAATGTTGACATGGAATTACACATGGATCTATATGATGATGTGGTAGCATACATGTCGAGTGATGTGTTAGAGTAAAGTAAAAAATATGACATGGAAAGGTATGGATTGGACACATGGTGTTATCTCCAAATAAAACAATACATTTTTATTCTTGTCTTAGGTGATTTTTTTAGTTTTAGTTTCATGAGTCATTCAATAAAGTGTGCCCTTCATGAGTCTAGTAAGCAATGTGAGTCATGTCACATGAGGTAAAAAATGACTAAGTGGTTGTCATGGTCATTGTCCTAGATCATTATGGGTCAAAAGATAAGTCATTTATGTCATATTGATGAGTCATGGGTCATATAAGTCGATTTTTGTCTTTTTTAAAGCCATCATATGTCTCTCAAATCGTGATTTGACCTTTATCTATCATTCCCCTTCATGATTACAAGTTTGTAGCACATCTTTGTACTTTTGTACTAGAGGCGCTACCAACCCAGCCTTTGTTGTCAGTGCAAAGCATCATTTCAGCGTATGGCATGCTACAAATTCGGAGGGAAAAGCCCTGTTTTGAATTTCGAATTTTTGGAAGAGAAAAGTTATTAAAAGGAGGTGTGCTCGAGTTATTTTGACCATCATCAAAGAATAGAGGGTATATTCCATAGTTGTAGCTCGCCATCAAAGGAGTTTAAAGGTTTTCATACATTCAATAAGATCTTCTTCATTGGGGTTTTTTCTCACCATTTCTTGTGCAGAAACAATTGTAGTAGGTTCTCTTTTCTCTCATGGCACCAAGGAAGGACCCCATTCCCAGGAAACGGTCAAAAAACCTGGTTAGATTCGAGCCTACATACACCTCCTTAATTGAGCAATATCCTAATCATGTTGATTCCTTCAAACGCATGGGATGCTGGAGATTTTGCCAAAAGTTGCAAGGATACCATCTGGAGGTATCAAGGGACTTTGTGAAGAATTAAAAGGGTGGCAAGACAAAATTTGGTCCCTTGGAAATCCATGTGAAAACATATATGATTGTAGAAATAACAGAGATCCCTAGGACAGGGGAACAATGGTTCAAAGAAAAGATAATTGAAAAGGAATACTGGTGCCAAGATATGCTCAGACCTAGACTTAGAGGAGTTGATCTAGTGAAGGGTGTCCCTAGAAAATGGCTAATAAAGGAGTACGACAAGATGCTATTCATCATTCATAGGTTTTTCACATGTGAAGGAAGATACAACTGGGTTTTTTAGTACCATTTCAAGATCCTTCTCCATTTCACTGGTAAGAAAGAGATAGACTTATCCTTTTTCCTCTTCAAGAGCTTGCAAAGAATGATTTCATTTGCACAAAGAAAACCTGATAAGGTACAAAAGTATATCTTCCACCATGCTATAGTAAAACTTATAGTTTTTGAACAATTGAAAAAGGAAGGGAAGGATTGTCCCACCTTCTTATTTGTATCAAACTACCACATTGATTTTCCTCCTTCTCCTCTTAAATAAAAAACCTCTAAGAAGAAGATTGCAACACCTCCTATTGACTCCTCTATCCCATCATCTAAGATACCACCTCTTATTGACCCTTCTTCTCCCTCATTTGAAGTAACACAAGATTCTGGCCCTTCTGCTCTTACACCTGAAATAGCTCAGCCTTCTGGTTCTACTATCCCCCCTACATATGAAAAACATGAACCTTTTCAAGACCTTATTCCTTCAAAACCCTCACTTGCTGAATTGTATAGAAGAAATAAAAGGAAAGGAAAGCCCCAAGAAACTATTATTGAAGAATAAGCATAACCTCGTATAGAGCTTCCTCAGAAGGAAATTGAAGACAATCCTCCAATTATCCAAGCTAAAACTGACACACTAGATCTCATAAGATCCTCAAGGAGGAAGATTTTTTTTGCTGAGGAGTCTATTCCAAGCAGTGATATGGTAAATCCTAGTGCTAAGTTGTCAAAATTTAAAGCTTCCCCTCTTGAAAGGGAAGCATTGGAAGCCATAGTTCAATTGAGAAAATCTCCACCAAAGCCAGCTTCAGAAGCAAAGAAGGGACCTAGAGAGAGTTGGGTTATATTGTTCAAGGAGGTAGATGGCCAACTTAAAGAGGTCCAGGAAAAGAATCAGAACTTACATCAAGAAAATTTCACACTTGGTAGACAACTCTCAAGCCAAATAAATGAACTTGCAGGAGAATTTAATCAGTTGAACAAGAACAATTGAAGAAAGAGGGTTTAGAGGAATCAATTGGTCAATATATATAAACAAAACCTTAGTCTAAGAGAAGAGAACAGGAAGCTAACATAACACTTATACTTGGCCAAAAATATGCTTAGTAAGAAGAATTTGGCTATGTTCTTGAAGGAGATTACCTCTTCTAGTTCTCCCAAGCTTGATGATTAATTCAAAATGTTTTAAGATTTTGTGTGAATGATGATAAATGATGAGTTTATTTTTTATGCTATTCTAAGGGGGACATGTATGGTATAGATATTGAGACGAAGCCTGAGTAGTCTCAATAGGATCAGTAATCAGCAGTGATATTTTTTTTGTTAAGACAAGTTTTCATTTACAAAAAAATTTAGCCACAAATTTTGAGGCTTTCAGGGCTACATAGGTTATATCATAAATTATCAAGCCTAAATCAACTTCTTACTGTAAGACATTTTGGAAATATATTGAAATAGAAGTTTCTTTCCTGTATATTGTTCAGACTTCCATCTTCTATCTTTTCTATGCCCATGATTGAATGTTATATTCATTTATCTATGTTTATCTAATGTTAGATAACTTCAATCTTGTCTCTTCATTGATAGAGTAGACTCACACGTGTATTTCCTTATTATATATGGCCATTCATATATTCTCTATGTGTTTGTGTTTCTACAAGTATGATAAGCATTCTCCATATGTTCACATATTGATAAAACTTTCTGAGAAATTATAGTTGAAAGGATTTTATGTTTGAGTATATCCATGTGTGTTTAGAGTGAATGAGAGAATATCAAGTCATCCAACATGATCCAATTTAATACATATTTAAGCATTTTGATAAGTTACCAGGCTCTCTTGAGCTGCAACCTAAAGAGACTCATGGAGAGATAACAAAATGGTGTTGTTGCCAGGGAAAGGATTGTGAAGAAAGCTTCCCTGGGAGATGACATATTCCCAACTTTTATGATAGAAAAAGGTTGGGAATCATTAGTTCGGTTATAGTATTCTATCTGGCAAATCCATTGGTGAATTGTGGCTCCTAAGAAGGCACATACTCGAGCAAATTCTCAGCAGCCACTAATTGATCCAGTGTCTGATCCTGAGAGGATCATCAAAGAGGGAAAGGCATTATATAAGGGATCTTCCAATTCAGGTATATCCATAAATCCCTTTGCGTCTTTTCTAGAAAATCCATTAATAAAACCAACAATTTTTGAAGCTATAAGTTTAGAATTGATAGTGAAAAGATAGTTTCAGAAGTTCAGGGATCCTCTGATCTAACTCAAGAAGATAGTTCACCTTTTGTTGTAGAAGACATTTTCTCATCCTCTACAGAATTTTCTCAATCTGAAACTGAACCCAATTCAGCCTTTATTCATACAAATATGTCTGCAGTTGAACTTGTCTTACATGAATTGTCTATGAAAGGAGAAGAAAACCTTGCCAATCTGTTGTTTGAATTTTACAGAGCTTCTTATTTTCCATCTTCCATTGCAATTGCAAAAATACCTTCTCCTCTCATTACCTCACCCTCATCTTCAATATCAGCCTCATCTCAATCCCTTCTAATCCAAACTTCCAGTGCATCTACATCTATTGTTATCATGGCAACAACACCTCAAAATCCCACTAATATGGAAAGAATTATAGCTACTAGATATGCCCCTTTCGTATTTCCTAATCCTCTAAATGAAATGCCTACTAGAGACCATCAAAAGTATTTGCCAAAATTTTCAAGGGTAGAAGAGGTCACAACTGAAGAACATCTTGAATTTTTTTATAGTTATGTTGATAACTTAAATATCACATATGAAGATGTATGGATGAGAGTGTTTGTGAAAATCTTAGATGGAGAGGCTAGGAGGTGGTTTAGAGAATTAACCCTAGGATCTATTACAAGAATTGAAGTTTTTGATGATCCTTTCTTAAAACAATGGGGAGATAAGAAATACTTTTTGTACTACATTATAGATTTTGGGAACTTGAGAAGGGAGAGTGGGCAATCAGTGTTAGACTTCACCAATAAATTTAATAGATTGTACAGTAAAATCTCAGCTAAAATCAAGCCTACTGCTACCTCTGCAAAGATCGCATATGATAATGATTTTGTTGCTGAATTTTGTTTGTTGTTGAGAGAAAGGAGGTTTGTTACATTATTTGATATGCAGGATGCAACACTTGAAGTGGATTCTAATATCAAGCCTCATCATCAAGTGTTGATCCTAACATTGAGAAGATGGATAAGATGATTGAGTCTTTGGCTTCAGAATTGTCCAAGATGAATCTCGAGAACAAGAAACCTGCAAAAGGTAGAGAGCCTAATACTTTCATTCCTCAAAATCCAAATCCATATAAGATAAATAATGAGCAACAACAGATTTTACAGAGGAATAGAAACGAAAATGAAGATTAGAGTATAAAAGCCCCTTTTCATAATAGATTAACGGAGGAGGAGTAGCATGAAGAAGATGATGAGATCCATTGTTTGGGAGACAAAGGGGATGATTCTTTCTTGACACAGGCTGCCTATGAAGAATATTTTCTTAGTTAACAAGCTAATCAAGATTCAAATGAGGAATCTATTTGTCAAACTGATGGTCAAAATAGATATAATATGATATCTAAACAGAGTAATGGTAAGAAAGATGAACAATCTCCTCCCAAGAAAGTTGTTTCCCCTGTAAAAAAAAAACCAAGAAAAGATAAAGCTCAAGCCCAGAATCAAGTACTTCTTAAATCTCATGTGCAAGAGGTAAGGAACCCTGACAGAGTCCCTTTCTCTTTTAGTTTTGAATCAGAAATTCAGAAGGTTAAAATCCCCATACCACTCATGGAATTAATGAAGAATGATGCCTTCAAACAAACCATCCTCAAAGCCCTTGAGCTTAAACCCATGCCAACTGTTGTTGATGTTGTAAATATCCATGATGACAATCCTACCATTGTCCTTAGTCCAATGGTTGAAGACCATGAAGAAACCTCTCCACCATTCTATGTTTCCTTGAACATCCATGACAAAATTATACATAGTTGTCTTCTAGATACAAGAGCCTCTCATAACCTCATGCCAAAAGCAGTTATGGATGATTTGGGTTTAGAGATTACCAAGTCTTATCATGATTTATTTTCATTTGACTCTAGGAAGGTTAAGTTCCTTGGTTTGATAAAAGATTTAGCTATTTATTTATCTCAGTTACCAATGAGAAGCATGGTAATGGACATTGTGGTCACTGATGTGCCACTCAAATTTGGAATGCTCTTGTCTAGAGCATGGATAAAGAGGCTAGGGGAACCTTGAAAAATGACCTTTATTATGCAATTGTCCCGGTGTTTGGAGGAGAACAAAGGAGATTGTATAGGGAAGCTCAATTGGCTTATATAATCAGTGATGAGAAGGAGCCTACTAATCATCCCATATACTTAGTTGATACAGGTTTGGGTGTTAAAGAAATATTTGCGTCACCCTATGCAACCTTGCAGAGAGGGCCTTACTCCATTTCCCTATGCAGACTCACTTTCCCTGATTGATAAATCTAGAGACAAAAATATTAATTTTTTCCACTTCTGCACATCTTGCACCCTATATAGCAAGCGTATACATAGGCTGCTCCATTACAGCCTGCGTACATCAAGATTTGTGCCAGAAAATCAAAATTAAATGTTAGGTTTCCATTTCACAACAGGATATCTCTGATCCTTGGCCTTCTATATACTAGAAACGTTCTGACTCGGCCCTTCAGTTGCATTTTGAAGGCTATAAAGAAGCCAATTCCGAGCTATGGAAAGGGAGAGAGAATTCAACTTTGAGAGAAAAGTTACTCTGGAGAAATTATTTACTTCATATTGAGTCTCCATCCCTTTTTCCTTTAAGTTTGAACACAGTGTTCAACCCCCAATCTCTTCCCTTATTGATGGAGAGCCTCATTGTCTCCCTTCTATGAGCTTGCCTTTGGTGGAGGATTGAAGTGGTGGAGGCCGAACTGGAAGGAACTTGGTTTTTTGGTTCTAAACCATGTCGAAAAGGAAGTCTGTAATATTTTCACTTATTTTGATCATTTATTAATAAAAATACTCTCTTCCCGTCCAATTGATATCTTGCAAATATATGAGTTATTATCCATGGGCATGTTTGTTTTGTATAATAATGGATTATGATATCTAATGTGCTAACCTTTTATATTATCACTATATGATTTCTTTGCTTGTTTTTTGAGAACTTGTTACAGGTATAAAGCTTTGGGTCAAAGTGCTCAATGGTGGACATCTTCAAACATCTAAACGAGGTAGGTCATTTTCTTATCTCTCTTGCACATTGGTTTATATAACATGTTTATGGGAAAGAGTTGATTTTTGCATTCATATCTGTCTGTTGTGGTTTACCCTAGACATAGAGATATTTTCCTCGTAATAGAATTGGTGACCATACTGGGGATGAATCTTCTTTCTTAGGGTTTGAAGTACTTTTCTCCTTAGATTGCTCTTGTTTCTATTGTGGTTCTTGTCATAACATTGCTTGACAACTCTTGTTCACTATGGGTTTGATTTTTCATCCTTTCTCCCTTTTTTGGCTTTGTTTCAAAGCATATATGCGCCTTTTTCCTTTATAGTCACGTATACACATAGGATGTCTCATTGCAAGCTACGTATACACGCTCTGTTTTTCCAAACAATCACGTACACCTTTTTTCCTTGCTTGTTTTCTTGGTTTGGTGTTTGTTGGGTGGGATTTGATGCTTGCTGAGCCTTCTTAGGTCTCTTTAGTGCCTGTTGAGTGCCTGTGGGATGATAGGAAACCCTCTTTTGGTTGAATTTCTAGGCGAAGTCTTTCTCTTCATTTTTTCATTTTTATTGTCCTTGTACATTGGTCTGGGTGTTTTGTTGCTTCATATCCTGCTTGAGTTATCTCTCTTTTATACATGGTAGAGATATATATCAAGTTACTTTTCATTCCATGCATTTTTAGTTTCAATATATTGAAAATACAATAAAATAGGATTTTTGCATTACTTGGCATTTTTGTCTTTGAATCTCTGTTGGTGCAATTATTTGCATAATATATTACCAAAAGTAAATTATCAACCGAGATTCTTAATCAGTAGATTTGATGCACTATATGTGCTGATAATAGATAGGTTCCTATGTCTGATGAGAATAGCTCAATCAAGAAAACCATCTAAAACCAATAGTCTGTTTTCACATTTCAAAGATAACACTCTTCACACAATTCAGAAATTAGAAAGAAAAACTCATAAACAAGAATATGATCTAAAGTTCTTGCTTAGGTGATGGACATGTTCATTGATGACTCATGAAACGAAAATATGAACTTTGATTCTATCTCCTAGAGAAACTAAACTAACATCAATTAACACTCTGTTTTAGGATATCTAAATGCTTCACACAACTTCAAACTTAGAAGAGAAAATTGATAACAAAACTTCTCAAGAAAATAGTGAATCAAAAGGTTCTTCCTTAGGTTACAAGTATGTTCATTATGGGTTCATGAAACAAAGAGATGAACTCAGATCTTGTTCCCTATAGCAATTGAAAACAATAATCGACAATTCACTCTTAGACAAAAAACAATCATAACTCTATTCACTCCAATCAAACCTGTGTAGTACATAAAATAATTAATATAATTGAGAGGATTCATTATATGGTGCATGAAGGTGAGATATGAAGTATGATCTCATTTCCTGTAACATCTCACTTCAAAATTGCGAGAAATTCTTATCTAATTCCGCACACTCTTCAAAATCAATTGATGCATCACAAACATAAATTTATTACAATCTTACAATCTTGCAATTCTGGAAAATTACTTCATTTCTACACAGGAAACATAAGTCTTAATGAGATGTTCCATTTGATGGCTTATGTAATGCGAATTATGGAGTCCCAATTGTTCCTGTACTACCACACTTTGCAATCAATTCTAATAGTGAAATAAAAAATGAAATCAAAACAACAAGTACAGAAAATAGAAATCTATACTAATAATTTACAATGAGCTTACCAAGCTAGATCGGGGGCCCTTGCCAATGCCAACATGGAATATTTTATATCAGCGGATGATAAATTATAAGAGACACACAGGATCATTGAAATCCAAACTTCCATTGATCTTCAACAAATAAATTTACAAAAAGAGTTGGTTCAAAAATCCAGTTTGCAACATACTAATTCCTCTACTTTGGCTAAGAGCCATCACTCAATTTATATGATTTTTACATTAAAAATTTGGATCTAGACAATACAATCCAAATCAAAACCATTTTCCATCAATGGAGGTTGAGGACAACCATTTATCTAATCAAGGAAATGCATTTCCCATGAATTTGGGCATGATCTAAGAATTTCTGGAAAATTGGCAAAGATTTATGATGTATCATTCCCCTTAAGATGGAGGTACACACATGTGATATATTGAGATTACGGATCACGATTTCACAGGAAAACATAGTTCTGGACAAAACCCATGTCCCCAAATTTTGAGATTCAACGTTATCTGCCCAAAATTCGAGGTGAAAATCCAGTACCAGAATGCTGGTACCATAATCCCGTAGATAGGGTTTTAGTACCGGATTAGAACAGTCGTAGCCATGAGTACCAGATTAGGTGCACAAATTGGTACCATAATAGCGTAAAAAATGATGGTATCGGATTAGGCACCTAGGCAGTACCAGATCAATTCTTCTTAAGAGTCACACGATTAGGATCATGAAAAAACAAACATTTAATCGAATTAACTCAAGAAAAACTAAACAAATCATGCCTTAATCATAAGTTACCTCTCTATGCATATGGAAAAGGTCATCAAGTTTATTTTTGGAGGAAACAGTCAATTATATATACATATCATAGGTAAAATAGGCTCAGATAGAGGGTAATATAGGGTAATAAAGGTGTCAAAATGGAGACTCATGATTCCCCCATGCTTAAGTCATTGCATGTCCTCATGCAACAATGATCTTCAAAATTTCAAAATTGATGGTACTCCTCACTCGATCAAACATTCCTCGACGTTCCACCGTTCTTCATCTCCTAATTTCCTTCAATACAATATAAACTTCCTGGCCTATGCTTCACGCTTCTTACCCATGGCAAAGTAGTTATGACAAAAAAGTGGAGTCATGAGTAATAGATTAGATCTGTTAGTGATTTGATGTTAAGTCTTCTCCAATATGTTATGGATCATAGTTAGGAGAAAGGGCTGGATGTGACTCTAATATGATTATAGGATAGTGTCCAAGAGTTTTCATAATGACTTTGACTAATATTCCCCCCTAGCTATATTACGTTTAAAAAGTGATGTAACCATAGTTTAGATCTCATTTGAAGAGAGGAACACATAAAAGAATACATTCCAAGATGATTAACTTGTTTCTTATCCAAGTTTTTAGATATTAAGCTCTTCTTGCTTAGGTAAGGTGAATTACACATACTGAGGGTCCCACTTCTCATGAAACCTTATTTATTTTAAAGATAGAACTCTAAAGTGGATACTTGAAGGTTCTTAAGAACATCATCCGAAAGATATAAATTTCATCTCCTAGCCTTGATTTGATAATTCTTTAGAATGAGACCCAAGGGTTTTTTTTCAGTTTTAGGTGTGCCACTTTATGTTTTTCAACTCCCTTTACCTGGCATAGCTTTGTTGCCAGCAGGCCTATTCAGTACCCCGATGAGTTTACCTTAGTACCATACAAGAATGGCCCCACTGCCAGCAGACCTGTTCAGTACCCCGGTGGGTTTACTTGTACTTCCTGATACTTCCTTTTTATTATATTACTCAAAAGATTTAGAATGATGTATACTGTTCACTGACATATTTAGAGTATAAGGAAGGCAGGTGGTACGAGAGTGTTTTAGAGTTATTAGGCACATAATTAACTACTTGCAATTATCCCAAGGGTGACATCATCCACATTAGACTTAAATCTTAGCTATTTAATGTATAATGGAATTTCTCAGATAATGAATAAGAGGTCCCTCTAGTTAATTCTATTAGAGTTCTCATGAAATTTCATTGAGGTTTTGCAAGGTCGGTCCACCACATGAGGTTTTCATCAATACCTCTAAAGAGAAACTTGTAAAGATAAACTTGGATAAGAACTTGTTGAATCAACTAGGTTAGTATTAGACTTAATGGTGTCACCACTTTTCAATGGATATTTTAATTAACAATCACTTTTTCAAAATGATGAGGTAATAAGACAAGTTCACCCATTATCATATAGAGCTAAATGTGGAAATGTATTCTTAAAGGATAGAAAGGGTGATTCATTTAGAGGTGAGTGTAGAAATGGAGGAGGAAGATGTACATGAGAGTAAAGAACAATTCAAAACAAGACTTAAATGATCCTTGATAGAAAGAACATGAAAATATTAGCCCATACCTCCAATTACATAAAGTGAAAACAATGTTAAACATATGACAAAGATCATATCCCTTTGGCATTAGTACCATATTGGTAACTGGTATCAGAACATGTTTCTGCAGTACCGTAATGGATAGTAATGGAATAGGACAGTACCATAATAGAGCAATACCATAACAAAGCGACAGGATGAATTATTTCTATACGAGGAGACGTATATGAGGGCTTGCAGAATTCCATGGTAGGGAGCATGAAATAATTGAGAGTAACCCAATGTTTACTGCATAATTAGTCTAATTTATTTAATAAAATGAAAAATGTTGAATTTGTATGTCCTAGTACTTAAATTGAGCAATAAAACTTGAATATATGATTAGAGCTACCAACACCTTATTACTACTACCGGATCACCTGAGTACCGGATGAGTGCAGGGTTGTGGTTCAGTACTAGAATAACGCAGAGTTGTGGTTCAGTATTGGCATAGCGTAGACCTCCTCCTTTGGTACTGGATGAGAACACAAGCGACTATCAGTACCGGATGAGCAAAGTACCGGATGAGCACATGAATGTTGTTCAGTACCAGATGAATGTAGGCTTTCTCCTTTGGTACCGAACGAGCACAGAGATGACCATTAGTATCAGAATAGCACAGAAATCTTCCTTTGGTACTGGATGAGCACATAGGCGAACATTGTATTTTGGTACTCGAAGAGGTTTTGACACAGTACCTGGTGTTGGTGTTCTATAAACTGGAACTTTTTTAGGTTGCACCTTGTAGAAGTAGCTGGTGTCTTTTGGTGTTCTGGAAGAGGACCTGTGATCTGATTCAACTGAAAATCCATGTAGATGGAACAAATACCAACAATAGATGCATGAACTCTGAGTTTGCATCAGAATAATGCAAAATAATTTGGTGATTGGGCTCCAAGCTCTATGAAAAGAGGGTATTTTATAATTGGATGACCATATGTTGATATTTAGAACCATCCTCTTTTGGAACCAGGCTGACCACTGCTCTTGTTGGCACTTCCTTTTTATTACAAAAATAATAATCCTAACCATCATTGTCTTAGCAACCACTCCCCCATGCTTGAGGTTTTTCATGGCCTCTTGAAAAAAATGTGAGATGCTTAAAAAAGGGTTTCTCAGAGGGTTTTGAACATCTGCTAAAAACAAGCCAATAGCAATAATTAAAACTTGATTTTTATTCATGCTTAAAAACATAAAATTTAGGGAAAATTCAAAAGTTAAATTATTAGCTGTGAATAAAATAGTTTGGAATTAACATTCAATTTCAACTGCTATTAAAAAGATCACTTAATTAATCATCCTTATGAAATAGTGGTCTTAAAATAGATAGGTAATGAAAAAGCACGAATGCATCATTTTTAACAACTTAAGGAAAAAGAAGAAATTTGAAGAAACATGTCATGAAGCACTCCTTTAAGATTTATCTTCTGCTAACAAGGATGCCTTCTCTGCTTTTAAAACCCTTCTTATATTATGTTTTCATTCGGAGGACGAATATATTCCCTTCTCATAAGATTCCAAACAAAATTGTCATAACTTTTAAAACGAAATCTACGATAGGAACAAAAGATCTTAAACCAATTTTTTAATTATCTTTTGACATTCCCATCTATGAAAAACATGAAAGATATGTTGCATTGTACTTATGTGCAACATTTCTTTCTTTATTTATTTACCTATCCTACTCTAATTGAACAAAAGAAAATGTCCTTCAAGTATAAGAATACTTCCAGTGAAGCCATGTGTGTAACAGGGTTAGAAATATATCCATACTCAGTTTTAAAAGATGAAATTTAATGCTATCAAGATATGCTCTTCTTGAGAGGTAGATATCCGAGTTTCTATTAGGATGTGAGAAATTTCTTAGAGGGGCATTCTTCAAGATCTTGATCATCCTTGAATTAATCTATTTGGTTGATGATCCCTGTCTCGCAACACAAATTAGTACTTGAGGGTTCTTACAACACCCCAAAAATGATTTATCATCAAAGATCTGAATTTTAAAATTATTTGCAAAGATAAAACACACCAAACTTGAACTCCTTGTGTTATCAAGACCCTATTTTCACCAGGTTATCAGTTCACACAAGTTATCTCATCATAAATAAAACTAAATTTGCATAAATAAAAACATAAATAAAAACATACTTGCATCAAAAGAAGAGAGGACAACCTAACTTTGGAGAAACCCCACCAAAGTGGATGCATGAGCTCTTCCCTCATGTCTTACCATATTCTCTCTTCCCTTAGGTCATCCATAAAACGAATCCAAAACCATTAAATAAATCTGATTCAAATACTACCCATTACCGTTTACAACTCCCCGACAACGACGCCAAAATGTTGGTGCAATTATTTGCATAATATATTACCAAACATAAATAATCAACCGGGATTCATAATCAGTAGATTTGATGCACTATATGTGTTGATAACAAATAGGTTCCTATGTCTCATGAGTATAGCTCAATCAATAAAACCATCTAAAACCAATACTTTGTTTTCCCACTTCAAAGATAACACTCTTCACACAATTCATAAATTAGAAAGCAAAACTCATAATCAAGCATATGATCTAAATTTCTTGCTTAGGTGATGGACCTATTCATTTATGGCCCATGAAAGGAAAATATGAACTTTGATTATATCTCCTAGAGCAACTAAAGTAACAACAATTAACACTTTGTTCTAGGATATCTAAATGCTTCACACAACTTCAAACTTAGAAGAGAAAACTGATAACAAAACTTCTCAAGCAAACAGTGAATCAAAAGGTTCTTCCTTAGGTGACAATTTTGTTCATTAGGGGCTCATGAAATGAAGAGATGAACTTAGATATTTTTTCCTATACCAATTGAAAACAATAATCAACAATTCACTGTTAGACGAAAAACAATCATAACTCTATTTACTCCAATCAAACCTGTGTAGTACAAAAAATAGTTAATATAATTGAGAGGCTTCATTATATGGTGCATGAAGGTGAGAGATGAAGTCTGATCTCATTTCATATAGCAACTCACTTCAAACTTGCAAGAAATTCTTATCTAATTATTCACACTCCTCAAAATCAATTGATGCATCACAAACATAAATTTAATACAATCTTGCAATTCTAGAAAATTACTTCATTTCTACAAAGGAAACATAAGTCTTAATGAGATGTTCCATTTGATGGTGTATGTAATGTGAATGATGGATTCCCAATTGTTCCTGTACTTCCACACTTTGCAATCAATTCTAATAGTGAAATAAAAAATTAAATCAAAACAAGAAGTACAGAAAATATAAATCTATACTAATAATTTACAATGAGCTTACCAAGCTGGATCGATGGCCCTTGACAATGCCAACATGGAAGCTTTTATATCAGAAGATGCTAAATGATAAGAGACACACAGGATCATTAAATTCAAACTTCCATTGATCTTCAACAAATAAATTTACAAAAAGAGTTGGTTCATAAATCCAATTTGCAACATACTAATTCCTCTCCTTTGGATTATAGCCATCACTCAATTTATATGATTTTTACATTACAAATATGGATCTAGACAATCCAATCCAAATCAAAAGAATTTTCCATCAATGGAGGTCGAGTAAAACCATTTATATAATCAAGGAAATGCATTTCCCACGAATCTGGGCATGATCTTATAATTTCTGGAAAATTGGCAAAGATTTAGGATGGATTGTTCCCCCCGAGATGAAGGTCCACACATGTGCGATATGGAGATTCTGGCCCACGAGTCCACATGAAAACATAGTTCTGGACAAAACCCATGTCGCCACATTTTTAGATTCAGCGTTATCTTCCCAGAAATCGAGGTAAAAATCCAGCACATGAATAATGGTACCAGAATCCTGTAGATAGGGCTTTAGTACCGAATTAGCACAGTCGTAACCATGAGTACCGGATTAGGCACACGAATTGGTATTGGAATAGCACAGAGCATGCTAGTACTAGATTAGGAATCCATGCAGTACCAGATCAATGCCTCTTAAGAGACAAACGATTAGGATCATGCAAAATCAAACATTTAATCGAATTAACTCAAGAAAAACTAAACAAATCATGCCTTAATCATAAGTTACCTCTCTATGCATATGGAAAATGTCATCAAGTGTATTTGTGGAGGAAACAATCAGTTATATATACATAACATAGGTAAAATTGGCTTAGATAGAGGATAATATAGTGTAATAAAGGTGTCAAAATGGAGACTCAACAATCTCTATCATTAGCTTAGTGCATATAGTGAAAGATTTAATCTTTACTTCTGAATTTAAGATTTGAATTTGAAAATTGCATCATTTTTAGGAGCATATCATTCATCGAAAGTTAAAGTTAGGACTTTGCATTACTTTCATATTTAATTTTATTGCAGAGTCATAACACCATGATTTTCATTACCATAGCTTTTTGAGTAAACACAACCATAAAATCAGCGCTATAATTTAAAATTTATTAGTAACGATTTTATTTTCTAGGGCTCACAAACTAGCCTAGGATTTAGTGCCTTGGAATAGGATTTTGTGAGTAAACTTCTCCAAGGCAATTAAATCAACATATGTGTCTGAGTCAGGGAGTGGATAAATCCATTGTATAATTGGTAAGATCAGGAGGCTCCACTCACACCGAAGCTAATCACGAGGTTGCGCGAAGTTGGTTGAAGGGATATCCCCTCGATACCTTTATAGCGTCAGAGATATTTCTGGGGATCTATTCGTATCTGGGGATCTTGTTAGTTCCTTTACCTCCGTGAGAGGCAGTGATTTCAAGGTTTCAGGCTTTGCTACCCTGCCCGTATGGTGGACTTGACTTATGATTGGTCGCCTGTGCATTGATTATATAGTGGTTTATTAGTTTCTTGACTTAGGTTCCTCATAGGTTACTTGCAGGGGTTATTTTGCAGGTACTCTGGGTCAGATAAGGGTCGGACAACACACAACCTTTATGGAGGATTACCTCTCCGGGGGGGACTGACCGACTGGATGTTATTCCCACGAGGGCCCTTATAACTAATTGTGTTACCTTAGATCTTTAGAAGGGAGTCTCGGGACCCTCTTGGGCGAGACATACCTTCTTTAGGGAGGGAGGCCACTCAACCACTTTACCCCATTTGCATGGATATTGGTCGTCTGAGTTTTGGTTTTCTTTTTTATTACTAGTTGGCCTTAAGAGTATATACTGAGTCCTCATTATGGAAAGTGGAGTCCCTTTGTATCCCTTGTTTACTGTTTCTTACCCCATGATGCCTACTCAATTCATGGGGATGAATCCTCTTGTTTCTTATAATAGTATGCAGAACTTTGGTACTCAGTCCACACCTTGGGTCTCTAGTCATTCTCCTRTTGATATTCCTTCACCTTTTCAATCCTCTCCCTGGTCCACTTATAGGAATCCTAGCATTGGATCTGGGGGCACCATGGCCCGAATGCCTACGTCTTCGTTTGATATGAKTCATGTCCCTCAACCTTCYTTTACAACGGGAGGTTGGAACCTCCCCTCTTACGGATCCAATTCTATTTATGCTCTTTCAGGAGCCAATACTCAGATGGGTGATTATTCTACTTACCACACTCCATCCATGTATCCCCCATCTATCATGTCGATTCCTTTGAACAATTTTTACATGACAAGTCCTCATGTATCCCCGGGTGTTTCATACAGGGAGAATCAAATTTATGATTCGGGCTACCTACTTCACGGGACCCATTAACAAGGGGGCAACATATATCCTCACTCGAATAGTCCTTATCATACTTCCGTCTCTCCGTAGACTTCAATGATGATGCCCGTTCAAACTTCTTTGAATCAATTAAATGAAGGATATTGCCTTTCCGGATAGGGATAGGGGGTAAACCAGGACCCTTCCTGGCCTGCAATGTTTCAAAGTCAATATTTCCCTGGACCTTGGCATCAAATGACATAACTCACTGCTAGTCTAGTCACTGTTAGTCACACTGGAGCTCCATTACCAACCTCTTCCAGTCATGTTAGAGATGGGTCAACAACTTCTACAGGTTATGTTGACAATCCATACCCGACCGCTACTAGTCATGATGGGGGCACCACTTTAGTTGCCATAAGTCATATCAATGCCACATCTCCAACCTTTGAGTACCATGTAGGAGATGACTCTCCCACCTTTGCTTGTCACATTGATAGTATGCCACCAGTCATCTTGAGCGACATTGGGGGCATTGAGAAGCCCAGACACCTCAGACATAAGCCTAAATTCCTTTGCAGGACTTGTGAAGGAAGTCATCTTACTCATTTATGTCCAACCACGTCTGGGTACCAGAAGCATGGGGCTCACCTAAGGGCCCTTTGGATTCTGAGGCATTTGTGGTTTCCCAACACCTTGTTCCTTTGATTGACACAAAAGTAATGTCATTGCAATCTTCTCTTGATCACACCCCCATTTTAAAGGGTGATGTATCCCCTATCCCTGTTATCCTACATCCTCTTCAAACTAGAATTGAAGAAGTGGTCATACCAGTGCAATCTCTAGTCAATGCTACTCTCTTTGTGGAGGGTGATGCATCCTTCAACCACATCGTCAACATCCCTGATTTTTCACCTTTTGAACGAGAGAGATCTCTACTTTTCCCGAGTCCTCTCCCTCCAGGTTTTGAGGAGATCACCTTCGACTGGAATGGTCTTGTGGGGTATCCAATTCCCCTGCCTATGTCTTTTCCTGTAAGAGATATTATCCGATCTATCACAGAGACTATATACTTCATTACTGCTTTATCCTCCTCGACTTGGAGAGATTTGGGTTTTCCTAAGCTTATGTTGGCTATCCGTAAGATAATGACATTCCACAGAAGTCCGTCACGGGAGCCTTGGCCTCCCCCGTGACTTGCCACCTAGACTCTCCCAAACGAGTTTAATTTAATCTCTTTTCTGACTCGTCTAAAAAGGGAAAATATTTTCGAGTGATTTGTCCCTTTCACACTCGATTAAATTGGATTTTAAAGGTCATGAGTCTTAGTTAATATCTTTTTCGACTCGTTATCAAAAAGTGAAAAGATTGCCGAGTGAACTTGTCTTTTTCACACTCGTAATTTGTTTTTGAAGAGATGTCTATTTGGCACAAGTTCACCCCTTTTTCACACCAAGTAGTCTAAAAGACATAAAAAAGGACAATTTTTGGTGCCAAGTTGTGATTTCATCTCATGCCCTTGCTTGCAGTATTGAGCCTATAGTTGGTTCTCTCTTTGCGTTATAAACTATTTGCCGCATTAGTTTTTCATCCTCAACCAAGCAGAGCCTTGTTTATATCCTTCGCAATTTGACACCCTATACCTAGGAGGGAACATTCCCTCGAGTGTCCATCTCCTGCATGCACTTCCCTGCATTAAGCATAGGTATGTTCCACTATTGGAGCTATTTTTTCTTACTTGCGACACTCATTTCCTCCTCTGTATCATAGTATTCATTTGTCTATGAAAAAACAAAAAAAGATAGGCGGGAAGGGAGTATTATCTTATATTGGCAGTAATTGTGTCACCTTTGAACAGAGCACAAAATTATTTGAGTTCATTCATCATCATAATTTTGGGATTAGCATGGACTTAGGAAGATGAGATCGTTACATAGTCTTCTCTATCGACCGGTTACTCTTCCAGTCCCTATACAGAATGTCATCGATGCCTCCTGTATCTTATGGTTTCATCATCAGGTCTATGTTGTCAGAGTCTTTCATATGTCTCTTGCTCTTGTTCAAAGGAAGTCTATTAACCTGTGTCGACCACTCCTCAGAACTCTTGAATTTGCATGTCAGCCATACCCTTAGAGTCTTAGAATCACATTATATTGTAGTCCAATCATGCACCCTGGCCCTACTTTTATCATTGGTAGGTAACCTGGAACCCAGCAGCCAAAATTTTATCATTGGTTGTTGACTAGGTGGTTTCCCTTGTGTTCGACGGAAAGATATCTATTCACATGTTGGGATTCGTGTAGTGTATTGGATTCCATTAGCCTTATTGGTGGTTTCCTCGCCTTTTTCGAAATTTTTCATCATTGGCTTGTATTCAGAGGGTATTTCTCATGTACCGCTTGCACTTGGCACACGCAAAAGACGCACATGGTCATTAGTTCATGAACTTGTTCTTTGTCCGATTTCCACCAAATCATGAAGCTCCTGCTTTGTACCTTGTGCTAATTGATGAGAGATGCCTTAATGCTCTCCTTTCAGTGAGTCTCTTTCCATCGACATCAACCCATTTATTATGGAAATGGGGCCTAGATTCTTATGAGTACCTTGAGGCTTGGAGTCATTAGTGGAAGGATATCTTGCCATCGACAGTTGGGAATACATCAATGTCTTTTGATTGATGGATTCTTTAGGTGTTCGACACCGACTCCTCTATTCACACTTGTAAGAATGTACTCGGTGCCTTGATACCTACTTTCATTATTGGTAGGTTGTCTCATGTTTGTTAATGTTATACATCAATGACCGGTAATCAAACGATGTCTCATTGTGTTCGACCTCAAATCCTTTATTGACATGATGTAGACTTGCACCTTTGGTGGATTGTGTAGAAGACTTGAAGACATCACTATGTGGCCGCAACTTTCCTGAGTTGTTGCTTCATTTTCATT
Organism: Picea mariana; assembly: GCA_032191745.1. Lineage (NCBI taxonomy): Eukaryota > Viridiplantae > Streptophyta > Pinopsida > Pinales > Pinaceae > Picea > Picea mariana. Next base: position 32,961 of record JASDQU010503617.1, read on the forward strand.
GGACCAGTACCTATATGACTTCAGTGATCCCAGGGGATCAGATTGTACTCCATGGTATACAGATATCCTCAGCTTTATTTTTTGAGATTGGTTCCACTGGGCCTTGTTCGTTACTATGACAGATTTTGGCATATAACCACATTTGTATTTTCCTCTTCATGGACATGGACACTTGTTTGGTATATTTTCCACATAGATCTGTAGTGTAATTTTTGGTAGCCATGTATGCAAAGTCAGTAAAGAATGTAATGAACAACTGATTTCGTCCAGCTGGTCCCCTACCAATCCACTTCTGGGTTATTTATAATGTATTTCAGCCATCGCAGATACTCCTCTAACCTCACACATTAGGGGGCATCTATTAGAGAAACATTTTCCTCACCCTATGCAATCTTGCAGATAGGGCCTTACTCCATTTCCCTATGCAAACTCACTTTCCTTGATTGATAAATCTAGAGACAAAAATATAAATTTTTTCCACTTGTATGCATGTTTTACCCTATACAACAAGCGTATATGTAGGCTTCTCCACTACAGCTCATGTACATCGGGATCTGTGCCAGAAAATCAAAATTAAATGTTGGGTTTCCATGTCATGATAGGACATCTCTGATCCTTTGCCTTCCATATACTAGAAACATTCTGACTCGTCCCTTCAGTTTCATTTTGAAGGATATAAAGAAGCCAATTCCGAGCTATGGAAAAGGAGAGAGAATTCAACGTTGAGAGAAAAGTTACCGTGGAGAAATTATTTACTTCATATTGAGTCTTCATCCCTTTGTTCTTTAAGTATGAACAAAGTGTTCAACCCACAAGTTCTTCCCTTATTGATGGAGAACCTCATTGTCTCCCTTCTATGAGCTTTCATTTGGTGGAGGCCCAGCTAGAAGGAGATTGGTTTCTCAGTTCTAAACCGTGCCGACACAAAAGTTTGTAATATTTTCACTTATGTTGATAATTTATTAATAGAAATACTCTCTTCCCATCCAATTGATATCTTGCAAATATATGAGTTATTATTCATGGGCATGTTTGTTTTGTATATTAATGGATTATGCTATCTAATTTGCTAACCTTTTATATTATCACTATATGCTTTCTTTGATTTTTTGTTGAGAACTTGTTGTAGGTATAAAGCTTTGGGTCAAAGTTTTCAATGGTGGACATCTTCAAACATCTAGACGAGGTAGGTCCTTTTCTCATTTCGCTTGCACATTTGTTTATATAGCATGTTTATGGGAAAGAGTTGATTTCTACAGTCATACCTGTCTGTTGTGGCTTACCCTAGCCATAGAGAGATTTTCCTTGTAACATTGGGGTCTTGTATAGTTCATATTGATGATTCTATGTCATCATCATTACAACTCATAAATCCTATTTGAAAATCTCCAGAAGTATAAAGCACTCCTATATGGAGCATGTTTTTTGATGGTGCTTGTTCAAAAGAGTCTGCAGGAGTAGGTGTAGTATTTATTTCACCTTCTAAAGAAACCATTCATTTTTCCTTCAAATTGGATTTCAAGGTGATTAAAAACATAACAGAGTATGAGGCCTTGGTCTTGGGCTTGAACATTGCTAAGGACATGAATATTCAGGGGCTAAAAGTATTTGGAGGTGTTGATCTGATAATCCAACAAATCAAAAACACTTTTCAAGCCAAGCATGTTAGGCTTAAGGCATACAGAGATGAGGTATGGAATCTCATTGATTATTTTCTATCCTTTAATATTTCATACATTCCCAGATCTCTAAATCAACTTGCTGATTCATTAGCCATATCAGCTAGTACTTTCAATCCACCTATGCCAACAAAGCTAAATTATGAAATCCAAGTGAAATACAGACCATCCTTGTTAGAGAATGTAAAATTTTGGAAGGTGTTTGATGATGATGAGGAATTGGTCAGATTTTTAGAAGTCATAGATGAGTTTTCATCCCTCCATATAGATCATGAAAATGAAAACATTGAAAAAATAAAAAATCCTAAGTTAAAAACCAAAATTGGGTGCCATGATATTATCCAACTTCCCAATAATAAAATCTCTAGAGGATTAGTACCTCCTGAGAATATTTTTGACCAAAATGATGTGCCCTTGAAACCTGATAAAAAAGAGGAAGACCCTACTCTTTTTTAGTACAATTTAGGAGAAGAAAAATGCCCAAAAACTATAAATATGTCCACATAGTTGACTGCAGAATAGAGAGATGAATATGGCAACATGGTGAGAGAATTTTCATACATTTTTGCATGGGAGTACAGTGATATAAATACCTATGACACTCAATTGATTGAGCATAAAATCCCCCTGAAGAAAGAAGCCACTCCTTTTAAGCAAAAAATGAGATCTATTAGTCCCCTTCTTTTACCCATAATGGAAAAGGAAATCAAAAAATTATTGAATGCTCAAATTATCATTCCACTAAGGTATTATGAGTGGGTTTCTAATATAGTTCCTTTTAGGAAGAAAAATGGGGAGATTAGGTTGTGTGTTGACTTCAGGAACTTGAACAAGTGCTCTAAGAAAGACAACTACCCTTTGCCCAAGATGGAGCATATCTTACAAACAATGTCTGGAGCTAGTGTCATGTATTTTATTGAGGGGTTTTCAGGCTATAACCAGATATTAGTGCACCCAGATGAAAGAGAAAAGACTTCCTTCACAACTCCTTGGGGTAATTTTATGTATGCCAAGATGACCTTTGGGATTATGAATATTGGGTCCACTTTTCAAAGGGCCATGGACATTGCCTTTGTAGGTGAAAAGGATAAGTTTGTTCTGATATATTTGGATGATCTAATAGTGTTTTCTCATAGCCATAAAGAGCATTTGCAACATTTGAGGAAGACATTCTTGAAGTGCAGGAGGTATGGGATTTCATTAAATCCAAATAAGTCTCAGTTTGCATTAAAATAAGGTAAGCTTTTGGGACACATAGTGACTGCTCAAGGAGTAAAGATTGACCCTGCAAGAGTAGACGCTATTCAGAAGATATCAATTCCAAGATCTAAGAAGGACATCCAATCATTTCTTGGTAAGATTAACTTCATTAGGAGATTTATTCCTAATTTTGCAGAGTTGATTAAATACATCACTGGCATGCTAAGGAAGGATTCAAAAGTTAAATGGCATGATGCAACAAGGGATTATTTTGAAGCTATCAAGAAAGATCTTATGCCAGCTCCTACTTTGATAAAACTTGACTACTGTAAAGATTTTTACATTTTTTCATTTGCATCTAATGACACCATTGCAACAATTTTACTTCATAGAAATGATCAAGGGCATGAAAAACCAGTGGCTTTCTTCAGCAAGACATTAAGAGATGTTGAGGTAAAGTATGACCCTATTGAAAAACAAGCCTATGCTTTGATCAAATCACTTAAGGCTTTTAGGATCTATATTTTTCATACCAAAGTAATAGCTTATGTACCATCTAGTTCAGTCAGAGATGTACTCATTCAACAAGATATAGATGGTAAAAGAGCCAAGTGGATTGTCAAACTCATTGATTTTGACATTGACATTAAGCCAACTAAATTCATCAAGGGTTAGGGTTTGGAAAAGATTCTTGCTGAGGAGAATTGTGAGGTGTTGGGTATTAATTTTATCAGCATAAATGCAGAGGATGCATAATCATAAATTTCTGTTGAAAGGTACAGTCATGATCAGCCAGTTTCAACAAATTTGACCTCTTGTGACTGGTACAACAGTATAATACAATTTTTGCAGACCCTTGCAGCCCCTCTAGAGATGAATCCAACACAGGTGAGAGAATTAAAACTCAAGGAAATCAAGTTTTGTATTAATGAAAATATGATTTATTGGAAATACCCTTCTGAGATGTTGTTGAGATGTATTGACAAAGAAGAATCAGTTCAGGTTATGCATCATTTTCATAGCAAAAATTGTGGTGGCCATCATTATTGAAAGACTACAACACACAAGATTTTGAGGGTTGGTTACTATTGGCCATGTTTATTTTCTGATGTTTTCTCTTATGTTAAGACATGTGACAAATGTCAAAGGTTCACTGGAAAACAACAATTGAAACCCATTGTAGTCATTGGACCTTTCCAACAAGGGGGTTGGAATTTATTGGAGAGATACACCCATCATTAAGTGGCCAGCATAGGTGGATCCTAGTGGCAACTGATTATTTTACAAAATGGATTGAGGCTATTCCCACCAGGAATGCCACTCATTCTGTTATCATAAATTTCTTGAACGATCATATCTTTGCTAGATTTGGCTATCCCAAAAGGCTTGTTACTAATAATGAAGTTTCTTTTAAAGATGATGTTTTGTTGAAATTATGTGAATACATGGGTATTCAGCTTGTTCACTCAACTTCTTACTGTACTCAAGGAAATGGCCTTGTTGAATCATCAAACAAGAGCCTAGTGAGGATCATTAGAAAATTTCTTGAATAAAATCAAAGGAATTGGGATTCTAAATTAAAATTTTCACTCTGGGCTGATAGAGTGACAAATAAGAAGTCCATTGGCACTTCTCCTTTCAAGTTGGTGTATGGCACTGAAGCCATTTTTCCTATCAAACTAGCATTACCTATTGCAAAAAAATTTCAAGAAGAAGAAGGGGAAACAAATGATTTGGTTAGAAGGATTCTTCATCTAGTTGAACTTCAGTAGGTAAGGGAGCAGTTACCTGAGAAGACATATCTACATTAGAAGAGGATAAAGGAGAGTTTTGATAAAAAGGTTAAGGAATATGTTTTCTAAACAGGGGATATTGTCTTAAAGTGGGATGCTTACAGACAGGATAAATGCAAGCATGGGAAATTTGACACATTATGGACTAGACCTTTCATCATCACTCAAGTGCTGCAAAAAAATACTTTTCTCTTGCAGAATCTAGAAGGTAATGAAGTATTGGGTGGCCCAGTCAATGGGAGTTTTCTCAAAACCTATTTCTACTAAGGCTTTTTAATCCTTCTCCATTGTAAATATATTTTCTTTCCAGTTTTAATCTCATAATAACTCCATGCCCAATGGAACAACATTTTCACTTCTTTATAAGTTTTGTAGGTGATAGGAAAGGAAGTTGGTCTTGTGAGTCCTTGGAACCTCATAGGGAGGCTTCCATCCCCAATTAGAGCTAGATGTTATCTCCCAATAAACAAATACCTTTTTATTCTTGTATTAGGTGATTTTTTTAGTTTTAGTTTCATGAGTCATTCAATAAAATGTGCCCTTCATGAGTCTAGTCAGGAATGTGAGTCATGTCACATAAGGTAAAAAATGACTTAGTGGTTGTCATGGTCATTGTTCTAGGTCATTATGGTTCAAAAGATAAGTCATGTATCTCCTATTGATGAGTCATGGGTCATATAAGTCGATTTTTGTCTTTTTTAAAGCCATCATATGTCTCTCAAATTGTGATTTGAACTTTATCTATCATTCCCCTTCATGATTACAAGTTTGTAGGGCATATCTATGCTTTTATACTAGAGGCGCTACCAACTCAACCTCTGTTGTCAGTGCAAAGCATCATTTCAGCATATGGCATGCTAGAAACTCAGAGGGAAAAGCCCTGCTTTGAATTTCAAATTTTTGCAAGAGAAAAGATTTTAAAAAGAGGTGTGCCCAAGTTATTTTGACCATCATCAAAGCACTGAGGGTCTCTTCCATAGTTGCAACTCACCATCAAAGGATTTTCAAGGTTTTCATACATTCAATAATCTCTTATTCATTGGGGTTTTTTATCACCATTTCTTGTGCAGAAACAGTTGTAGCAAGTTCTCGTTTCTCTCATGGCACCAAGGAAGGACCCCATTCCCAGGAAAAGGTTAGGCTCCTTGGTCAGATTTGAGCCTATAGACACCTCCTTAATTGAGCTATATCCTAACCATGCTGACTCCTTCAAATGCATGGGATGTTGGAGCTTTTTCCAGAAGCTGGAAGGATACCATTTGGAGGTATCAAGGGACTTTGTACATAATTACAAGGGTGGAAAGAGAAAATTTGGTCCCTTGGAAATCCATGTGACAACATATATGATTGCACAAATAATAGAGATCCCTAGGACTGGGGAACAACGGTTCAAAGAAAAGAGAATTGAAAAGGAATACTGGTGCCAAGATATGCTCATACATGAACATAGAGGAGCTGATCTAGTGAAGGGTGTCACTAGGAAATGGCTAATAGAGGACTATGACAAGATGATATTCATCATTCAGAGGTTTTTCACATGTGAAGGAAAATATAGTTGGGTTTTGCAGTACCATTTCAATCTCCTTATCCATTTCACTGGTAAGAAAGAGATAGAATTATCCTTTTTCCTCTTCAAGAGATTGCAAAGGATGATTTCATTTTCACAAAGAAAACCCGATAAGCTTCAGAAGTCTATCTTCCACCATTCTTTAATAAAACATATAGTTATTGAATAGTTGAAAAAGGAAGGGAAGTATTGGCCTACCTTCTTATTTGTATCAAACTACCACATTGATTTGCCTCCTTCTCCTCCTAAATACAAAACCTCTAAGAAGAAGATTGCAACACCTCCTATTGACTCTGCTATCCCATCATCTGAGTTACCACCTCCTATTGACCCTTCTTCTCCCTCATTTGAAGTAGCACAATATTATTCCCCTTCTACTCTTACACTTGAAATAGCTCAGCCTTTTGGTTCTACTATCCCCCCTGCATCCGAAAAACATCAACCTTCTCAAGACCTAATTCCTTCAAAACCCTCACTTGCCCAATTCTATAGAAGAAATAAAATAAAAGGAAAGTCCCAAGAAACTGTTATTGAAGAAAAAGTAGAACCTCTTGTAGATCTCCCTTATCTGGAAATTGAAGGCAATCCTCCAATTATCCAAGCTAAAATTGACACACCAATTCTCAGAATATCCTCAAGGAGGAATCTTGTTTTATCAAAGGACTCTATTCCAAGCAGTGATATGGGAAATCCTAGTGCTAGGTTGTCAAAATTTAAATCTTCCCCTGTTGAAATGGAAGCACTGGAAGCCATAACTCAGTTGAGAGAATCTCCACCAGAGATAGCTTTAGAAGCATAGTAGGGACCTAGAGAGAGTTGGGATAAATTGTTCAAGGAGGTAGACAACCATCTTAAATAGGTCCAGAAAAAGAATCAGAAGTTACATCAAGAAAATGTCACACTTGGTAGAAAATTGTCAAGCCAAATAAATGAAATTGCAGGAGAATGTAATCAGTTAAAGAAGAACATCAGAAGAAAGAGGGTTCAGAGGAAGCAATTGGTCAATATATATATAAAAAAAACCTCAGTCTGAGAGAAGAGAACAAGAAGCTAACATAACACTTATACTTGGCCAAAAATATGCTTAGTAAGAAGAATTTGGTTATATTCTTGAAGGAGATTACCTCTTCTAGTTCTCCCAAGCTTGATGATTAATTCAAAATGTTTTAAGATTTTGTGTGACTGATGATAAATGATGAGTTTATTTTTTATGATATCCTAAGGGGGACATGTATGGTATATATATTGAGACGAATCCTGAGTAGTCTCAATAGGATCAATAATCAGTAGTGATATGTTTTTTGTCAAGACAAGTTTTCATTTACAAAAACATTTAGCCACAAATTTTGAAGATTTTAGGGCTACACAGGTTATAAATGTTCACTCTTCGTGCAACACCTCTCTCACTCTTCAATGAAAATGTTCACTCATTCTGTCCTAAAACAATCTCCTATAGCCAGTTGGTAGCGCAAAGCAGGTTTCCACAGTGTATTGCGCTACAAACTTGTCAAAGTCTTGTGTGTGAAGATTCGTTCAAAGATCAACCTAATTTTCAGTAGTCAAAGATTGGATCAGTGTTCCAGCTATTAGATTTCGATGATGATGGTTTCCTACATCCATTAGGATGCTTAGGTGGAGCTAAAGTCTTTGGATTAGGATGGGATACCTATCCCTTGAAAATAGGATCTGAAATCATATCTTTTGTAATCTTTTAGATTTCATTTTTTACAAGTGTTATTGAGATCCATACTTTGAGGATATGACAACCATATTGTAAGCACTGTTTAATCCCATAGAGGCATCACTATTAATGGTTCAAGATTGAAGAATCTATGGTACTCGTTACTGTAAGACATTTTGGAAATATATTGAAATAGAAGTTGATTTCTTGTATTTGTTCAGTCTTCCATCTTCTGTCTTTTCTATGCTTGTGAGTGAATTTTATATGCATTTATATATGATTATTTAATCTCAGATAACTTCCATATTGTCTCTTCTTTGATAGACGAGAATCACAAGTATCTTTCCTTATTATATCTGGTCATTCATATATGCTCTGTGTGTGTGTGTTTCTGCAAGTATGATAAGCATTCTCCGTATGTTCACATCTTGATAAAACTTTCTGAGAAAGTATATTTGAAAGCCTTTTATGTTTGAGTGTATCCATGTGTGGTTTGAGTGAATGAGACAATATCAAGTCATCCAACTTGATCCAAATTAATACATATTTAAGCATTCTGATAAGTTACCAGGATCTCTTGAGTTGCAACCTAAAGAGACTCCTAGAGAAATAACACATGGCATAATTTCATGGTCATGTATTATAGTAACATGGAAGTACAGATCCCTTGAGTGGCCACTGTTTATGTTATACTTTTCAATGACAAAAATTCATTATAAAAATGAAATGAATGGTTGTGATTGATTGTGAGATCGTGGTATATCGATATCAATGAAGTTCTGCATGATTTTGTACATCATTTGAATGCAATTTTTTCCAATGTCGATAGAGTATCGGTCATCAATGAAATGATTTTACATGGGTTACTTAAAAATATTTATCAAACATGTCGATGCCCGATGGGTTCATCGATGTCGATGAAAAATGTGTCTATTCATGACAATATGCAATCAAAATCCCTTGATCACTGATGATTACAAAAGAGACCCATACAATGATTACGGATGCAGTGACACATGAGATGATGTTGAGATGACATGGCATTGGATGTGGCAAGAAAGTAACATGGAAGATGACATGGAATATTGACATGGCTGGTATGGAATTACACGTGGTAGATGATGTGGGGACAAAACGCTTGTGACTCAATCAATGATAGGGATATCATAGTTATTGAAATCAATAGTTTCATGTTTTAATTACGAATGGTTGAGATTCATCATAAGTTCAGATAATATGGTTAGTATTTAATTCATAGCTCATGGTTCTATCAGAATCGTTGAATATTTAACTGTTTCTCTACTCCTTTACAAGAGGTTTCACCCGATGTTGATGGCTAACCTCATTAGTGATCAACACAACCTTTATTTCCTTTCCCAGTTCTTCAAATATTTTTTTGACCACCGATAGATCATTGGTTCTAAATTCATGCCTTTTATAATGATCAGGGAAATTTTTAATCTCTAATCATGAAAAAATGAAAGGATTAGAGAGTAAGAAAAAAAATAAAAAAAACATAGGGAAGCTATGCTAAGAAAAGAATAAACGATGAAAAAGAAATCGGTACCCATTGAAATGTCTGGTATTTCAAAGGGTGTGTTGAGGACTTAAGAAATGGAGATTCATTGGAAGAAACCAATATATCTGAATTTACCTTAGAAGTAATGATATAACAATTTTAGTAGTGGATTTTGATATTAGATAAAAACCCAAAAGTTATTTATAAATATGTATGTATATAATCCAGGGAACAATCACATTTGTGTGATGATGGGGTTTTCTTGATTTTCATTCTCATTACCTTGAACCAATGATTCATGCGTTATAACAAGACTAAATATAATACCACCCTTAATAGGAGAATTTTGAAGTTTTCAACCTCTAAGAACTCAAAACACCCTTCTGGTGTTTCTCTGCTTCTAGCGAGCATCCATAGTATCGACGAAGTCACCCCAATATCATTGACCTTTATCCACTTCCAGTGAGCATACATAGCCCCGACGAAGATAGTTTCATACCCTCATTGACACCATCATGTTCCATTTGAATTATTTTTCCTCCCACATCACTTTCCTTTTATTTTGATAAAATGCAACACATGGGTACCCATTGTTGGATATTCTTRKAGAGGACATCTTGTAGGACATGAAAATGAGTCTAGGAGGATGATGTCTATTTATCTAAGAAATAAACCAATACTTATGATTTTGTATAGCATTCTCATTTAAGARGAGTGAAAACTTTATTATCTTTATACAAGATACAAGCCATACTTTCTTTCTTTTCCATAAWTTGCCTTTAGAAAGTCTAAACCACAAGTAAAACAATATGTTTTCCTCCATAGATAATATGCATACAAAACAATAAATATCTTCTGATTTCAAATTCCATTCAAATTTAATTCCCCTTACTTTTGAATCGAAAAGACAAGGTATGAGGTAAGAGCACTGTCTCACCATGTCTATCCAATATCTAAGGCTCAACATTATTTTTCCGCATAGAAAAAAACTATAAAGTCCTCAATAGAAAATAAAAACATCATCCAAAATCAAAATTGAAATATAACAAAACCAAAAGAAGTAACTAAATTTTGAAACTCTATGGTACAAAACTACTCACCTTGAGTAGTTAGGTAAAAACTATTTTGAGGCTTTGGTCATTTACAGGGAGAGAATCCAATTCACCCCCTAGGTTTTGTAATCGATATGTTCCCACCCCAATTTTCTCAGCTACCAAATAAGGACCAAGCCATAAGTTCTAAAATTTAGAATGTTTTCCTTTAGAATCATTGAATTTATCCCTTTTTAAAACTAGATCTCCCACATCAAAATTATTATCCCTAACTTTATGTTTATCAAGCCATGCTTCTACCACCTATTGATGAGAGGAAAATTTATGTTTATCCCTTTCCCTTTCCTCCTCTAGCATAAGATGTGTATCAATATGTTATTTCATACTAGAGAGAGGTTGGCATCTAGAGGCCTATGATAACTGCAGTGATGGGAGATAAATATTTTTTGATAGAATGACCTCCTAAACATAAGCAATAAAGTATGGGGAAATGTCGAAGCTTCCTTAAGAGTCACTCTGTTATCCCACAGTGCATTGTGCCAATTCTTGTGGTTTTCAGTGACTTTTTTTTTAAGATCCAAATTAAATTCTCATTTGTATACTCTACTACACAATTTCCCTTAGGATAGTTGTTAGCAGAATATCTAAGGATAATCCCTTTTTCAAGTGCAAATTTGGTCAAAAGAGTAGAATACAAATAAGAAACATTATCAAATACAATCATTGATGGTACCCCAAATCTAGTAATTAAGTGTTGTTCCAAAAAATGAATAACTACCTTGGGTTTCAACCATCGGGTAAAATAATCAGTTGCAGTTAAGATGCAATTTTTTTTGAGAAATTTGGGTTAATTTCGCCTATGACATATATTCTACATTGTTCAATGGACTATAAATTTTAAATAGTTGCAAAGAACATATGCATTCTTTTCTTTATCAATGCTTATGTGGAAGACTTTACATGTCCTAACATGTGTATGAACATGTCTAAACAAGGTCATCCAATATAACTTTCCCTTAGGATTTTATGGATTGTAGTCTCTCCTACAAAATACCACCAGTTGGGGAATTGTGCAACTCCTTTAGCACCTTCTCTGCATCTTATTTCTCAACGAATCTTAGCAATACCCCATCGTAATTTGTTCTAAACAATAACAAAATTATGAGACAATATTGGGAATATTTCAATCAAAGTGCTCTTCTTTGTTTTGAATTCAAGTGACTAGGGCACATCCCATGATGAAGAAAATAAGAAAGATTTGAATACCATGAATCATCATTGGGTGAAACATAAAGTACTTCATTACACCATAGGGAAAATTCATTTTCCCATCCAAACTCGTATGATCTTGTGATGTCTTTAGACTCTATGGCCAACTTGCACAACCCTTGACCTCTAACTATTTAGGTTGGTTTAAATTCAAGGTCAAACTCTTGTATTATAGTCATCCAATTTCCTCTATTTTATCTTAATTCCTGTTGCAAGAAGATTGACCTCACACAATCATGAGGTACTATAACTTTGGTATGGTTCTTGAAGATAAAAGACTTGAAATGTTTGACTATTTTGTGCACAACATCAGGCTTCTTATCAATAATAGGGTATTTCAACTCTAACCCTTGTAATTTCTTGAAGATAAAATACCTGAAATGTTTGACTGTTTTGTGCACAACATAGGGCTTCTTATAAATAGTAGGGTATTTCAACTCTAACCCTTGTAATCTAGTATTCATGAAAGCAATGGGGGACTCATTATTATCATCATCCTTTTGAGTGAGGACAACTACCAAAGGATGATCAAATGCAAACCTATATAGGAAAAAATCCTTATCAAAATATGAACTACGTAAAATAGGTGCTTGAGAGATAGTAGTATTAATCTTATCAAATACTTCCTTCACTTATTTATTCCATTTGAAATATGCATCTTTGTGAATCATTTTCTACAACAGTTTTATTGTTTCATAAAAAATGGCTATAAATTTTCTTACAAAGTTGGTATTTCTGAAAAAGGACTGCATGGATTTCTTATTATCTGGGAGAGGCAGTTGAGAAATCACTTTTACTCACTTGGGGTCAATGTTAATTCCATCCTTAGAGAGATATCACCTAATATTTTTCCTTTGATTACGCTAAATATAGTCTTTTTTGGATTGACAGTGATATCATATTTTCTACATCTCTCAAATATTTTGGTTAAGTGAATAATGTGGTTAAATCTATTTTTTTAATAGACTGTAACATCGTCAAGATAGACCACAAGATGCTTGTTTATTAAAATTTTAAAGGTGATAACCATGGCTCGATGAAATGTGGATCTTGCATTAATTAGACTAAAAGGAATGCATTTATATTGATCTAAATTTCTCTCTTTTTCAAGGCATTGAGTACTTATTATGAGGTTTTTCTATGCTATATTGATATTTGGTTCTTAACATATGGTATTAGAGCTCAAGGTCTTGGGGTTTCGCTGCTACATCTGAGACACCTTGGAATTTTTGATATAAGTTTTTTTTTGCAATGTTTCAAAAGGAACCACTTGGAGGACATTTAGTAGATGGATCAAGGTACATTGGGTTAAAATTTCATTTCCTAAGGCATTATAGTTTCGGAGATACAACCTGTCCAAGATAGGGTTATGGAATCATTATGAACTAAGTCATTACGGAATTTTCACTATAAAATATTTTATGTAACGTTTCAGACCTTGAAATATGAAGGATATTCATAGAAATTAGTAAGGTATCTTTGGTAAAAATTTCATCTTCTGGTTCGTCTTACATTTGTAGATACACCCTGTGGAAGATAGGGTATCTGACTAGTCCTATTGACTAGTCTCAAGAAGGTGTTCCAGGTAAAACAATCATAACTTGTTCCTGGAGTATCCAAATTGAGTGAGAATGGTTTCATTGGATAGTGGATAGTCTGTAGTATTTCTAGTATGAGTTTCAGAATTGTATATCAATTATTTTTTGCGGGGAACGCTATACAAGTGACATCTCCCGGAAAGGCCAAAAATCAGCAAGTTGTGGGGATGTTACCGTAAATTCCACTTGGCACATCCAATTTTGATCAGACCTGTGGCATTGTAGAGAAGAAATATCAAAGAACTGCAAAAAATAAATTTTCATACCCAGAAGGGATGAAACTTGGGAGAAACAACAGAAGAAAGATTGTCCAGCAGAACCACCTCAAAATCAAGGTTCAAAAGTGATACTTGGCCAACATGCCACCCAAAAAGGGAACTTCTACACCAAATAAGCCTCTAGATAATCCTACATGGAATCTTTATGAAGGTGAAGAAATGCGTAGGGACATAAATGATTTACAAAAGAAGACAGTAACAAAAGATGAACTACAAGCGATGATGGAGGGTTTAAAAGGGGAGATCATGGAAGGATTGAAAAATTTCATAATAGAGAGGACACCTGAAAGTGAAAATGTATCCCATGAAATTCATGATGAGGACACAAGGAAGGTGAATCAAGAATGGAGAAATTCTAACTTTGGGTTGAATACCAACCACGTTCCTAAGATCGATATGAGGAAGTTTGATGGCAATGACCCAATCACATGGATACTTCAGATGGAGCAATTCTTTAATCTACATAATGTGCCACATACACAAAAGGTACGAATTTCTTCTTTATATTTAGAAACCAATCAATTTTTATAGTATCGATGGCTTTGTTCTCGCAAATCACTCGTCACTTGGACAATTTTCACGGAAGAAATGATAGCACACTATGAGGATACAAGGAGCAATACCTTCTTTAGCTAATTGATAAATCTCAAGAAAAAGGGTTCAGTTACAGAGCACATTGAGAACTTCCGAAGATTGAATATAAAGGTAACAAATATTCTAGATGAGCACTTGATTGATGTATTCATAGGAACTTTAAAGGATAACATTCAACATGAGGTTCTCCTTTAGGAACCCAAATCATTAGAGAATGCATTTAAGGTGGAAAGAAATGTTGAAAGTAAAAATATGGCTATGGCTACTAGAAGGACCAATCCCAACATCTATAGAGAGAATAATGCTCCTTCTTCTAAAACACCTCAACCTACAAGGTTGACACCTCAACAATTAGAGAAAATAAAAGCAAAAGGTTTATGCTTTAATTGTGACAGCAAGTACAGTAAGGGACATAAGTGTGGTGAGAAGAAATTATTCTACATAGATTGTGAAGAGGAAGACGAAGAAGAACAAGAACCATCTCAAGATGAAAACATAGAAGCAATTTCATCTAAAGAGTTGACTCCCACGATATCACGTAATGCATTGGATGGAATTAGCACTCCTCAAACCCTCAAGATCGAAGGATACATCAAAAATAAAAAGGTAATAGTCCTAATTGATTCTTGCAGTACTCATAATTTCATTCACTATAAATTAGCCAAATCTCTCAATTNAAAGCTCTCAATTGCTTTGTATATCCAGCGCCAGAGTTTCAAGTAATGATTGCAGATGGAGGAACTATCAATTGCTTAGGAAAATGAAATAAGATCAATCTTACTATGGGGGAATATGTAATGAATAGTCCAATGATTTCTATACCCATGGGTGGTGTTGATGTTGTACTAGGAATCCAATGGTTACAACCATTAGGAACAATGGCTTTTAATTTTCAAGAACTTTTCATGAAATTTTCATTGGAAGGAAAATAAATTGAGTTAAGAGGTATCATAGGGAAACCCGGTAAGGTGATAAGCTCTAATGGAATCACAAAATTATTGAAAAAGGGGCATCAAGGCATTATTGCACAACTATGATCACTAGATGTTAAAACATCTAAGCCATCTATTCCTCAATATCTCCAAGGGATCATTGATAAGCATTCCAAAGTATTTGAAGATATTCCCAAAGGTATTCCACCCACTCAAAATCATGATCATGAAATTCACGTAATTCCTGGGAGTGTTCCTCCTAACATCAGGCCATACAAATACCCTTATGCCTAGAAGAGTGAAATTGAGCACATGGTTGAAGAAATGCTAGAGGCTGGCATTATTAGACCTAGCCAAAGTTCTTACTCTGCACTAGTGGTAATGGTATTCAAGAAAGATAGCTCATGGTGTATGTGTCCAGATTATAGAGAGATCAACAAGATCACTATTAAATATAAGTTTCCTATTTCTGACATTGATGAATTGTTAGATGAACTACATGGAGCAATATATTTCACAAAATTGGATCTTCGTTCAAGGTATCATCATATTAGAATGAAGGAAGAAGATATCCCAAAAACAACATTTTGAACTCATGAAGGCCATTATGAAATTTTGGTCATGCCTTTTGGCCTTACAAATGCACCTTCCACATTCCAAGGGTTGATGAATTCCATTTTCAAGCCCTCCCTTCAAAAATTTGTGTTAGTATTTTTTGATGATATACTAATCTATAGCAAGTCTTGGGAGTATCATGTGTAACGTGTTAACAAGGTG
>JASDQU010503617.1:52422-87442 GCA_032191745.1 Picea mariana
ATACCAATGGAACCACATCAATCCATCTTCATCTATGCATTCTCATCAAGGACAATACGTATTAGATTACATCAATCATCAATCAATCAATCCTTTGACATCAATAAATCACTTGACATCAATCAATGACATCAATCAATCAAACCATTGGCATCAATGACAACATGATCCAACATCTAGTACATTTTCTTCTTTAAGTTGATGCAATACTTCTTCATTAAGTTCTTTGGTTTTCTCCTAATTTATAACTGAATGATAAAAATAAAGGAGTGTTCTCTCAATGATCAATAAGAGTATCAATTCAAATGTGTTGCGCTTTAAATACATGTTTTTACACTCAACCAATCCAATGAATACGTACTTAGATTCAACATACACTGGGTATTTTCTTCTCATCACGACTATCTAAATTTGGTCGGATCTACCCAAAATACTTTACCCTTTTTGCTACAACTACTTGACCCAAACTTGGATATGATCCTGAAACACCTAGGTACCACTACCCAAATTCACCAACATCAGTATCCATGGGTGTTTCCTTGTCATCATGGTCGACTAGAGAAGTGATCCCTGGGTGTGAATTGGACTTATTTATGATTGGTAATTTTACTACAACTACATATTCATCATCATCCTTGGTAAGATCCATAATTCTTTGAGGATAAATATCTATGAGAGGAACATCCTTCATCAAGCGAGTTGGTGCTTTTGATTTTGGCTGGGTTTCTTGTGCTTTTCCTTTATCCACAGATACTTAGTTCTCTTCTAGATTTTTTTTGTTCTGTATCTCCCTTATTCTTCTCTAGTTCTATACTGACTTCTCCTTGAATTAGTTCTCCTTGAGTAATATGTTTGACCTCTTTCCTTTTCAACTCTTCTATTTTACTATGATGTTATTTCTCTCAGGTTGACTTATTTTTCTCTTCTTCAAGGGATTGTCACTAAACTTGTACTTTCACCTGAACCTCCTCTACTCACCTATATTCTTTAGATTCACTTTTTGCTATCACTCATTTTGATCAAAATTGGTCACCTCTATTTTCCTTCTCCTGGAATAAAAAAAAAATTGACATTAGAAGAATATTTTTTTTGAAATATTATAACTTAATTTCACCTTAGTATCAAATTCATCATACTTTTTTTGGATTCAAAATAAAAGTTTGTATGCTCAAGCTATCTAGGTTTTAGTCAAACTAAAAAAAGAGTTCTTCCTCAATATGCGACAAAGCTAATTTTTCTTGGAACAAAGAATTCTTGGAACCATGATCATTCTCATGGAACCACACCATTTTTTTGGAGCCATGTCTAATTTTTGGAACCACATCCAATTCTTGGAATCATACTTTCTCTTGGAATACATCCATGCATCTCTTGAAATATATCTATTCCACACTCATAATTTTTTTCCATTTCCTTACCACTCCTCTCTTTCTCTTCTCTTGTTCCTCTCTTACACTCTATTCAACACTTAGAAATTTTTTTTTTCTCCTTATCTATCCAAGCCCCTCCTTAAATCTCCTTATTTACTCCCCATTCTTCCAACACTTAGAATTATTTTAAGTTTCCCTCACCTCCTTATCTCTCCACCTCAATCGAACAGACGAACCCCCACTCCTCCTCACCTCCTTATCTTTCCACAACCCCCTCACCTCCATCCATCTTCTTACTCTAGTACCCTCACTTCTTCCCCCCTACATCATCCTACCTCACCCTGCTCACTCCACCACCCTCAATTTTCCCCTCCCCATACACTACCCTCTCTTTACTCCCTTCTCACCACACCTTCCCAAATTTTAACTTATATTTTAAATTAACTCTAAGAACTACTAGTAAATGAAATCACTCCATGTGGAAAYCACTTATTTGATGACACATGGAAACTCTATTAACCAATGGGAGGATGACACATGGAAACTCTATTAACCAATGGGAGGATGACACATGGAAGTAAATGAAACCATGACATGTGGAAACCAATCAGGTGGTGACATGTGGAAGATCATTGTAACCTATCACACAATGACAT
This sequence comes from Picea mariana, assembly GCA_032191745.1. Taxonomy (NCBI): domain Eukaryota; kingdom Viridiplantae; phylum Streptophyta; class Pinopsida; order Pinales; family Pinaceae; genus Picea; species Picea mariana. The sequence goes on from JASDQU010503617.1 coordinate 54,449, forward strand.
GTGGCAATGATGTGGACTATTGACTCATCGTTGACTCATTTTGACTCATTGCTTGTTGGATGATGACTGGGTTCCTACTGGAGGATGTCTGGGCTATCAAAATATTTAACTATTTAACTAATTTTCTAATTGGTCGAATCTCTTAGTTTCTATAGTATATTCATGCTTCACATGTAAAGAATAATAAAACTTTTAATATATACCACAAACTCTTCAATATCCACATGCATGTGCGAAATATATTTCCCAAAAAAAAGTTGAATTTTTAAAGAGAAGGATGAATTTAGATCAATGTCCAGGATTGACCCATGAAAATTGATCAACGACTGTTGAGTCTTGATGTTCCATAAGCCATATCTTCATATATGGGTGACGATTTTGGACAAAATTTACCTTGTTGGAAAGGTAATTTGACAAGGAAGAAGATGGAACAGTTTTCAAGGGATGAAATTGGCCATTTTTCAGAAATTGAAAGAATAATCAACAATATTTTTATAGTTTGATGATAAATTTTCTTGGTACCTCGACTTCACAAGCTCATATCATGAGATCCAAAGCTCCAAATTGTGCTCGGGAGGACTTGTTGGAAATATGGAATGACTTATTTTACATCTAAATTGATTTTCATGGCTGAGAAATTGAATATCACACTCAGAAAATCAAAACATAACCCACTTTAAAAAAGGGGGCAACTAGTTAAAAATTTTCAAATAAAAGTTTATTAAATACTAAAAGGGCCCATTATAAGATACAAATGTCTATGATACAAATTAATTAATGAGAATTTAATGAGGCATTAATTAAAATTTTTATTCCAAGAAAGAGAAATCCCTAACTACTCAAGGAGTTAGAAGAGTCGATTTTAAAAAGAAATAAAGGGCTTCATCAAAGGGAGAGATAAGGTTTCATTAAGAAATCAAAAGATCAGGAAAGAGGGTCCAACCATCAAAATTCAGACAAGCTTCTGATCAGAAAAAATAAATCTCCATCTTCTCCATTCTTCTTCTTCTTCTACACTAACTTCCCAAGGCTTTATGTTTGTATTTTTGAACCAAGCATAAGGATGAGTTCTTGAGTGTTTCTCTTGTAATAATCCAACACTTTTCTTAGATTATCATGGAGTATTTACAACCATATATGTGATTGTCATATGTAACCCAAGATTATCTATTGGATTCATGGTAATTTCATTCTTGTTTGACAAGCTTGGTTTCTGAGTCACTAGTCAATTGGTTTGAAGATATTTTGTATATTGTTGAATATAATTTATGAATAAAAATCTAGAGATAACTACTTGAGGTTTCACTTTAATGATTTCTCATATCTTGGGATCTACAAGGATGATATTTTAAATTTTCCCATTAAATTATTTCAATTCTCAATGCAAAACTCATTTAAATTTCTTTAAGATGATCAAAACTATTTCCTCATTTTTCTTGTGAGAAGATATGGATGCATCCATTATTAATATGTGATTCAGAGGGTTGTATATATGATGTTGATGATAAATATATTTTGATATTGAAGATTTCCTTCAATATTTCTAGAATTAAAATATTTCTTACTGCACAAAAAGATCAGATCAGGTTATTAAAGAACCATTCCATGTATAAACCAAAGAAATAAAGATCTATGTTTTCAATCTAGCATTCTCCTTAATCCAAAATATTCAAGATATATCTTTCAAACAAAGAGGAGTATCACCTCTATAAAAACACAGGGGGATTCATATCCTCATGAGGTTGTTGTTCCGATCTTAACCGATTCAAATATCAACATTTTTGGTGACCATATTGGGGAACAATTTATTTTCAATATATCTGAGGTTTTGTTTCATATATTATTGAAGGACTAGAGTTTCCTTGGTTCAAAGTTTCGAAAATAAAATTCAGGAAGAATGTTGCTTGTTCTAGATGCAAGGGATTTATGAAAAGATTATTCAAAGATGTTTTAATGAACTCAAAAAGAGTCAAGAACAATCAAATACTCAAGATAATGAAATCCCTGGTGATTTCATTGAAATAACTCTTAAAATCCATGGAAATTCCATTGGAAAGATTCAAGAATATCAAGAAGATATATATTAGGAATCCTTTAAAGAGTTTCATTCATTCTATGATGTTCCTTTTCCTTCTCCACCAAGCCCATTAATGGCTTTGAAAGATGCAGAAAAAGGAAGAAATACCCAAATAAGGAGGCGACTACATAGAGGCCCTTTAAATATGCCAGAAGTATATTTTCGGATGCCCAATATTCCTATGGAAAAAAATTATACATTCTTTGGGAATGATTCAAATGATGCAGAGTATCATTTGTTTATATTAAAATGTACATATGATGTTTTAAATCTCACTAAAGACAATGTTACATGTTGATTATTTTTACAACCTCTTCTTGGGAATGCTCTTGAATGGTTCTATTCATAGCTTCTTGGGAATGCTCTTGAATGGTTCCATTCATAGCTTCTTGGGACCATTACTAGTTGGAATGCGTTAGAAACTTTATTTGCTGAAATTTTTTCCCACCAACCCTTTTCCATAAGGAAATAAGATAATGAATATTTAAGCCTTTCATATACTTCATATGAAGATCTTTCAAGAAACAAAATTGAAAATTAAATTGAGGAACCTCCACCAAATGCACAATAAGATTACAACCAACTTGCTCATGTGGAAAATGTTGAAACATATGATGAAAAGCTTCAAGAACATTGGAAACAAGAATATTTGGTGGAAGAAATTAATATTGAGAACAACAATGAGAAATATTCCCATTGCTTAAAGGAATAATGTTTTCAAGACATTGCTAGTGAATAAAAAATCATGGATGTGGTTAGTGATAAGGTGAAAGATGAAAGAATGTTAAAATTGGAAATTCCTTATCCAATCAAAGACAATAGTAATATTGAGTAACCAAAAGTTGATTTCATTGAATCATGGTTTCAAAGCATTTTTGGTCAATCAATGTAATCAGATTCTCATCCTATCTAGTTTAGTTTTTCTCCAACACACATTGAGAGTGCCCCTAACTCATTGGTACAAGCTCCAATATGTTCCTTGATTCTGGAGTTCATTCCAAAAATCACATGGATTCTTGAATGGCTCCATTGGAAGTATACCTACACTTAAAATTGTCCCTTTATTTCAAGTAATATAGGGTAGGTAGATTTTCTTTGTACATAGTTTACTTTTTCAGCCAAATTTTTGCATAATAAAGCAGTCGATAAGTGGAGACAATTTTTGAAGATAAATCCATGGAGGAAGAATTAAAAGAATCCATTTCAAAGATGATTCCATAACCCATTGGAAAAGGTATTTGGTATTTAAATTATGGCGTTTTCAACAACACATAGGGGGTCACTGTCCTGCAGTTGGAGTCAGTTGTTGATAAAATATTGGTCACCTCTATTTTCCAGCTCTTGGAATAAACAAATATTGACATTAGAAGAAGAATTTTTTTGAACATTTATAAGTTCATTGCATAACTCTCATTCTCATCTTATTCAAGCATTTTTTGGATTCAAAATACAAGTTCACATGCTCAAGATATCCAGGTTTTAATCAAAACGGAAAAAGAGCTCTTCCTCAATATGAAACAAAGCTTATTTTTCTTAGAACAAATAATTTTTGGAACCATGATCATTCTCATGGAACCAAACCATTTTTTGGAACCATGTCTAAGTTTTAAAACCACGTCTAATTCTTGTAACCGTTCTTTCTCTTGCAATACATCCATGCATCTCTTGAAATATATCTATTCCACACTTAGAATATTTTTCTATTTCCTTACCACCCCTCTCTTACTCTTATATTGTTCCTCTCTTACACTCTATTCAACACTTATAATTTTTTTTAATCTCCTTATCTCTTCAAGCCCCTCCTTATCTCTACTTCCTTACTCCCAATTCTTCCAACACTTAGAATTATTTTAAGCTTCATCACCTCCTTATCTCTCCTCCTCCATCAAACCAACGAACACCCACTCCTCCTCACATCCTTATCTCTCCACACCCCCTCACCTTCTTCCATATGGTTACTATGATATCCTCACTCCCCCCCCCCTCCCCCCATGTCATCCTACCTCACCCCTACTCATTTTTCCACCCTCATTTTCCCCCTTCCCATACACTACCCTTTCCTTAGTCCCTTCTCATCCCACCTTCCCAAATTTTAATTTATATTWTAAATTAACTCAAAGAAATACTAGCCAATGAAATCAATCCATGTGGAAAATACTCATTTATGACACATGGAAACTCTATTAACCAATGGGAGGATGACACATGGAATAAAATGAAAGCATGACATGTGGCAACCAATCGGGTGGTGGCATGTGGAAACTCGTGGTAACCAATCACACAACAACACATGGAGATGATGTGGAATGGTGAATCATCACTAAATCATTGTTGAATCATGATAGCTCATCACTCACTGGATGATGACATGGTTCTTGTTGGAGGATCACTGGGAAGTCAAAATATTTAATTATTTGACTAATTTTCTAAGGGGTTGAATCTCTTAGTTTCTATAGTCTCTTCACGCTTCATATATAAATCATATAAACCTTTTAATATATAAAAAAAAATATTTAATATCCCCATGCATGTGGGATATATATTTCCCAAGAAAAAGTCAAATTTTTAAATAGAAGGACAAATTTAGATCAACGGCTAGGATTGACCCATGAAAACTGATCAATGACTATTGAGCCCTGATGTTCTAGAGGCCATATCTTGATATACGAGCAACAATTTTGGACAAAATTTACCTCATTTGAAAGGTAATTTGATGAGGAAGATGATGGAATAGGTTTAAAGGTATTAACTTGGAAATATTGTTCTCAGAAATTGAAATAACAGTCAACAATATTTGTATAGTTTGATGATAAATTTGCTTGGTACCTCGACTTCACAAGCTCATATATTGAGATACAAAACTCCAAATTGTTCCTAGGAGGACTCATTGGAAATATGGAATGATGTATTTTACATAGAAATTAGTTTTAATTGCTGAGAAATTGAATATCACACTCAAAAAATCAAAACACATTCCACTTTAAAAAAGGGGCAGCCAGTTAAAAATTTTCAAATAAAAATTTATTAACTTTTTTTTTTATCAAATAAGAAAAGGGCCCATTATAAGATATGAATATATATGATACAAATTCATTAATGATACTTTAATGAGGCATTAATTAAATTGTTTATTCCAAGAAAGAGAAATACCTAACTACTCAAGGAGTTAGAAGAGTTAGTTTTAAAAAGCAAGAAAGGGCTTCATCAAAGGGAGACAAAAGGTTGCATTAAGCAATCAAAATATCAGGATAGAGGGGTCCAACCATAAAATGCATCCAAGCTTCTGATCAAAAAAAAAAAATCTCCATCTTCTCCATTCTTCTTCTTCTTCTACACTAATTTCTTAAGGATTTATGTTTGTATTTCTAAACCAAGCATAAGGTTGAGTTCCTGAGTGTTTCTCTTGTAATCTTCCAACACTTTTCTTACATGATCATGAAGTATTTATAGCCATGTATATGTCAATGTCAGATGTAATCCAGGATTGTCTATTGGATTCATGAGAATTCATATCTTGTTTGATAAGCCTTTTGTTTTAGTCACTAGTCAATTGGTTTGTAGAGATTTTGTATATTGTTGAATATCTTTTACGAATAAAACTCCATAGATAACTACTTTGGGGTTTTACTTTAATGATTTCTCATATATTGGGATCTTTGAGGATGATATTTTTGAAGTTTTCCCATCAAATTCTTTCAGTCATCAATGCAAAATGCATTTAAAGTGTTTCGAGATGATCAAAACTATTTCCTCATTTTTCTTGTGAGAAGACATGGATGTTGTTGGAAGCATGCTGAAGTGGAAAGAAGGATGATCGTGGGGAAATAAAGCATGCAGAAATAGAAGTAACAGCCGGAAGGAAACACAACACGCACGCATGCAAGAAAGCATGCATAAGGAGAGTGACAGTTGGAAGGAGAAGAAACACACGCACATGAGAGTAAGACCTAGCGTCGGTAGGGTTAGGTTTTTGGTAATGTATTGTAATGGATGAAGAGAAAAAGATGTATAAATATTGATACTGAGGTATTATAGAGGGTTTTGATACGTAGGTATCATAGGTTGAATTTTTTATTTGTTCAGATTGTTGTATGAGTCAATGCAAATTATAATGTTGTTATGTATTATTTTGTAAGTTGTTGAGCTGGAGGAGAGGAGAGAAGGAAGATCTGAGGATTAGATCATAGGCTGAGGAGCTTGGTATGATCTAGTTCGCCTCATATAGATCTTACCCATCTGAGGAGAATTGTAAGCGTGCGGCACCGGATATGCAAAACTACCATAATAAAAGAGCCAAGAGCCAAATCTTTGTGGACGTAGCCCAGGAGGGGGTGAACCATGGTAACATCTATGTAATGGGATGAATGCATGCATATCTTTATTAAATTTTCAGTAGTTAATTGTTGTGCTGAATGAATGAATGGGTTATTATAGTGTGTGTTTAAATGTTGTTGCGATATTGAGGGAATAAGCTATGAAGGTTACTGCATAGTTGTGAATAACAGTAGATTGCAATCACAATTTATAATAAATGGTCTAGAATATAGATCCCATGTCTTGTGCTCAATCCTAGGTTGTAAACGCATGAGTCTTACAACCACCCATTAAATTTATCTCGGGTAAGACTGCACGGTGCATTTTGTGTGATGCATTGCCTTCTGGTTTACCAAGAGGGATGATAGTTTTAGAGGATTTTGTTGGAAACTCGAAAGACATGAACCTGGGTCAATAACTCAGACGGTAAAGAAAGAAGAATAAAACACAAACCAACAAAAGGTTTCATTGTTGTTGGAAGGAACAGAGGAGGATTGAGTAGATGACATAGGCGGAGAAGGAAATGAGCAATGAAAAGAAGAGAGAAATGAGCCATTAGAAGGGGATTTTGAGATCGTGGAACCCCACAAAAGTAGAAATTGAAACTTGGTTGAGAACCAAAGAGCTAGAGTTTGCACAGAAAGACAATAGAAACCCTAGAATCACACGCCGTAAATATCTGGACAAATACATTTTTACTGATTTGCATGAAGTCTTTTTCTATGATTTTCCCCATCTATTGTAGGAGTGGATACTAAGGTTGAAAGATAACCACACAAAAAACCAGATTCAAAAGTTAGAGTGGACCACAATACAGATTGATCATTTACAATAGGTGAACAACAAATTCACCTGCGCAATAGACTTTTGGCTTGACAGTATTGTGGCAGGGTTTATAACAAAGTTTACAGTTGACATAGAGAAGTCATACAATTTAGCGGAGAAAGAATTTCTATGCAGACCTCGATGAAGGTACATTCGATCACTATATACTTCTATTAAGATACTTCTATATAACAATGGTGTAAAGATAATGGAATCACACAACTAAACTTTTGTGCGTGCATGGGGGAAGGGGGGAAGCACTGACAGAGAGAGGAGAAATGGAAGGAGGCAAGGATATGGGAAAGAAGCAGGAACCCTTGGACCCGATCATGATGGATGATGACCATATTCGATGGATCTCAGAGACAAATGGAAAGATGCGTAGCAGAGAAACCTACCGATACAAGGTGAATACCAAGAAGAAAGCTATAGCCATGAGGGAAGGCTTGACGAGTGACGAGGAAGAGGTGGAGGATATTTTGGCTGTGGAGAAGATTGAGGAAATCATGTGCGCAACATATGAGAGGAAGACAAGAGGTCCAATAGTGGGAGGAAAAGACAACCATCCTATCCATATTAATTTCAATGTGGAACCCATAAACCCATGTGTAACTAATACACCAAAGAGAACACCACCATTTAGACAACTGCAGTTTGGAGGAAGTCTGAAAATAGGAAGAACATCTACACAAGGAACAACAACTGGAGGAGCCATTTCAGGTAGCACTAGTCAAGTATATACACCGCATGGAGGAGGTAGTAGTTCAGTATTCAGAATGGCAAGACATGATCCCACCATTAGATTACCAGAGTTTTGAGGAGAATCAACAGAAGACCTTGAGAAGAACTTGTTCATTTGTGCAAATATCTGGGAAGCAAAACAGATCACTAATGAAGATACCAAACTCATGTAGATAGATATTACACTAAGATACCATGCACTAGACTGGTACACGAGTCTAGACACAAATAAGGCCCCTAGGACAACAAGGAAACTGGAAGACATTAAGAAATTTCTGATTAATGAGTTCCAGAAGCCGAGCTCAGAGGATCAATACATGAATGAGATGATTGAAATAAGATAGAAACTAGGAGAGTCTGTATGAGAGATTGACCAGATATTCAAGTGACTAAAGGGAAACTTAAAATACCTCATGACCGATATGCAACATTGGCACATGTTTGTCAATTCAGTACTCCCACACTTAAAATACCCTTTACGACAAAAAAAATTTCAAATGTAGGTAGAGGCTCTGCAGGAAACCTTGCAACTAGAAGAAGACCAATACCAACAGACAGAGCCAGATATCAAAGAACTGAAGGAGGATTTGAAGAATCTCACGTTTCAGCTGAACTAGAATAAGAACAAGGACAAACAAGAAGTCGTTTGGTGTACCACGTGCAGGACAAAAGGACACCACAAGAATAAATGTCCAACGTTCGCACGGTATATGGAAATAGGAATTCTGAATCCATTACCAACGGGAGGAGTATGGTGTGAAATCTGTAAGAAATTGGTTCATGACCCTTATCACTGCACGATGATGCAGAAATACTAGACAGTCCCAAATAATTCATATTCACCTTTTTCAAGTCAGTAGTCCATGATGATAAAGAATGTAGAACTATGGAGCTGATGCGAGAAAGGACATTAGATGAATATAGGGTAGAGGCCAAAATGATGACTGGGAAAGMAAYGCCATAGTTCAATCAAGTCCCAACTCCATACAACACTACGCAACAACAGTATAATACTGCGCAACAACCATACAATAACGCACAACCACAATACAACCCAACACAGCCTCAGTACAATACCGCGCAATATAATTAGGYGCCTTAGTATAACGCACCGAGAGGGGATCAAGAAGGCTATAGAGGAGGAGGAAGAGCCCAAGGATATTTCAGATGAGGAAGAGGACCAGTCACATGTYACAATTGCCAACAACTGGGACATTATGCAAGGGAATGTCCACTTCCACCAACAACTTGTATGTATTGTCGTACATTGGAACGTGATATAGAGGAATGTTCGACATTACTCGTAAAGATTCAGKAAAAGAKRAATCAGAACAACTAGAATGTTCAGTGGATTTCAGCCGAAACAAGGGATGAAGGATGAAACATCAACATAGTCACCTGTGGAGGCGCAAAAAAAGGCACTGACACAGTTCAACAAGAACCAGTGCATAACCAATGGGTAAAGAATAACACTGAACCCAAGAAGAAATTCAACGAACAGAAGGAAAAGGAGATATTTAAAGAGGCCAAACAAGAATTTCAGAATGAGGGCACAACATCGACTTCAACTGTGCAACATAACAAGGAAGCACCAAAATACAAGATGCCTCCATCATTGGATCATACCAACGAAATTCAACCCACGGGACAAGTAAGTACAATCAAAGTATTTTTCCAATCATGTGTAAAAGTATTAAGTGATCCATCAACTATGAAAATATTCCAAAACATCCTAGAAAAGTGTAGCAGTGAGATGGAAGGAAAGCTAGAACCTAAAACAATTAATCACCTACACACAAAGAAGAACAAGTAGGGAATTTAGACTAAATGCTAACATGAGGGATTTCAATATGGGAGACATTATACTGGATCTAGGATATGAAGTGAATGTATTACCAAAAAATACATGGAAATGCATGGGAGAGCCAACATTGGGATACTCAAATGTCCAATTGAAACTAGCAAACCAGCATAGACTCCTACTAATAAGTAGACTGAAAAGAGTGACAGTATATATTGATGGAGTGCACACTAAAGTATATTTCGAAGTCATTAAAATAGTGGACAACACAACACCTTACCCGACATTGCTTGGTCTGGATTGGGCATTTGACAACCAGGCCATAATCAATTTGAAGACCAAGAAAATGAAATTTGAGTCCAGAGAATATAGGGTCATTGCGCCATTAGACCCATCCGAAGGAAATCGACCAGTTGTATAGAAAAACTACACTCGATGAGGATTATGTAAACTTAACTGCATATGGGGTACTTAGTTGGTGGAGCATTACTTCATGTGCAACAGACCTAGACATTGGTTTAGAGAACCGACAGTAGAGGCTACACGAAGTATCCACGTGAAGATGTGTAAGAATAGACCGGTAAGTAAGATGGATAGGCACAGAAATCAGGGAACCACCCAGTTTCCACGAAATAAATGATTTGGAAACATTCTTGACATAGTGTTAGAGAAACAAAGAAAGATGGTGGGGCACACACAAAGAGACAATCACAGACTGGTACTAATGCAAGTGGTTACTACACATAAGGTTTGGCGCAGAACTGAAAAACAACAAACAATAGAAATATGAAGGACACAGAGCACCAACAGAACACTTGGAGGCATGTAGAATGCTGTGGAAAATGATGCCACCGGAGGAATGGCATCATCTCTTCATACATACTCTAGAGGGCATACCAACGAATTGGTATACATACCAAGAATTTCACAAAGGAACTACGACATGGAAAACATTGCAACATAATTTTTCAATCACTTTCTCAATCAAGCATGAGAACCCCAACATAGACACAACCCTTAAACGAATTAGAGGAGTAATATTAATCAAAGAAATAGAAATAGAATTGGTCACCGAAGAAAAACAAAGGAACAAGCAGACAATCAAGAAACTATTTTCATGTTACCATGTACAGGAGGAAGCACCAAATGAAGACGATTCGTGCGATATCCATATCGAAGAAGTAGAAGGTGAAAGAGATGTGGAAGGACCAACCATAGAATTAGAATTCATTTACACACCAATCAAGGTAAAGAAAGTTAACATCGGGACAACTGAGCAACCCAAAATGGCCAGAATTGGGTATTACTAGGATGAGCAAACAGTGGAAAGCATCACAGAATTGTTGCACAAGTATACCGACTTATTTCCCACAACCTTTACAGAGATGAAGGGTATAGTCGGAGAACTAAGAGAAATGAAGATACCACTTAGAATGGATGTGAAACCTATTAGATAACGACCCTACAAATTGAACCTAATATATAAACAGAAAGTCATAGATGAGATTGACAGGATGCTCAAATCCGACATCATATAACTAGTCAAGGAATCAGAGTGGATAAGTCCAATGCTAGTACAGGACAAGAAACAAAGAGGAATCAAGATATGCATCGACTTGAGGAAGTTGAACGATGCATGCCTACATGACCCATTCCCTACATTGTTCATGGATAAAGTGTTAGAGAACATGGGGGGACATGAAGCCTACTCATTCACAGATGGATTCTCGGGATACCATCAGATTAAGATAGCATAGGAGGACAAATACAAGACAATGTTTGCGACAGAATGAGGATCTTACCAATACACAGTCATGCCGTTTGGACTGAAAAATGCACCCGCGATATTTTCCAGAATGGTCATCGCAACATTTAAGGAATTCATCCATCAATTTCTTGAAGTATACCTGGATGATTGGACAATCTATAATCTGTTGAAAAACCATGTTGAAGTTTTACATCTGATGTTAGAAATATGCAGACAGTGCCAGATATCACTGAACATCAAGAAATTCATATTTGGAACACCGTTTGGGATACTATTGGGCCACATAGTATGCAAACAAGGTTTATTAGTAGATCCGGCAAAGATCACAGTCATTGTTAATCTGCCATCACTGAAAATAGTCTATCAGCTAAGAGCGACATTAGGACACATAGGATACTATAGGAAATTCATCAAAGGATATGCCTAGATTACAACACCGATGGAAAGGTTGTTAAGAAAGGATACAAAGTTTCAGTGGAACGACGAGTGTCAAAATGGTCTGGATACCTTGAAGGAAAATGTTGTTACTGCGCCGATATTGGTATTTACAGACTCGGAAAAGACATTCCATGTGCATGTAGATGTGTCATCCATAGCACTTGGAGCTATCTTGGCACAGCTAAGAGCGAGAGACTTGGATCACCCAATAGAATTTGCAAGAATGAAGTTATCAGACTCAGAACAAAACTATAACATGACAGAAAGAAAAGGCCTAGCCATGGTCTATGCACTGCAGAAGTTCAAGCATTACATATTGGAGAAACACTTTAAGATGTTCATAGATCACTCAACCCTAAAATACCTAGTCAATAATCCAGTGTTAGGGGGGAGAATATGTCGATGGTTACTGTTATTTCAAGAATTTGACTTTGAAGTAATAATTAAACTTGAAAAATTGAATGTAGGACCCGACCATCTATCGAGGGTCACAAATGCAGAAGAACCTACGAATTTAGAAGACAAATTTTCGGATGCACAGTTATTCTTAGTTCAGATTGCTGATGAATAATTCACATATATCATTCAGTACTTGAGTAATGGTACTATGCCGCAAGAATATAGCACTGCGCAGAAGAAACATCTGGTAGTATTCACTGTTGATTATCAACTGATTGCAAGACATTTATATAAAATGGGCCCAGATATCATCTTGTGAAGATATGCGTTAGAGAATGAAATACCAAGAGTCTTAGCAGAAGCCCACGAGGGAATAGAAGGAGGGAATTATGCAGGTAAAGCTACCGTGTAGAAGGTATTCCATGTAGGACTATGGTGGCTAATGATTCACAGAGATTCAAAGGAGTACTTTCAAAGATGCGATGTTTGTCAAAGAGTAGGCAAACCCAACAGAAGGGAAAAAATGCCATTATGACTGTTAGCAACATTACTTGTCTTCGGCATCGGGATATCCAGGTTCGTAGGTTTCACGAGGAGTGCCCAAGCGCAGTGCATAGAAGAAGTCCTTTTCAGACATAAAATTAAGCGAGCGGGCAAAATTGTGGTGTCAACGGTCCAGATCCATCCATATGAGCAGATCAACGATTTACGGGAAATCACAGATAGTGAAGTTGTGCCGAGGATAGCGCATGGATAATGCCCATATTTTGTGCAGGAATAGATGGCAGCCGATCATCCCAAAGGATGCGTGGCACAAGATCTGGTCACGTCGGCTTCTCGGCAGTCGTGAGTTCAAGGGGTGAAGGTTTTATGTCATTGTATATCTCGAAGCCCCGAACCCCTAAGTGTCGATAGCGCCCAAAGGCAGGCCCACAATATTGAGGAGTAGTCTCAGCGGTCCAACTGAAGTGGACACCTGGCGCGCTATTAGGCTCCCCGCCTGTTCACCCATCATGATTTTGAAGTGAAAGAAGAAGCACCCTCATATCTACAATGTGTGAAGGGATGAGAGCTTCTAGGGCCTGYGACCCACAACAGCGTCGGGTAAATTTAGGACCGTCAGATTTGAGAGAGACACGTGGCACCCAATTGAGTCATCTCGGCATTTYGCCAATCGCAACCATGATAAGAAAGGTCCAACATCATCATATTCCTAATGTGCGAGGTGTCGTGAGTGTCCAGGACCTGGGCCCACACCATCACCGAAGTGTGTTCAGAACCGTCAGATCTAGAGGGGCGCGTGGCGCCAGATTAATCCGCCTCGGCGTTTCTCTCATTGCGATTTCAAGAAGCAAGGATTAGCTCCTTCCCATTCATGAACGTTGAGGGCGCCTTGGGGATAAGCACATGGTCACAGTCCGTGGTCACTTGGGAAAGAAAAGAGTTGTTCAGGAAGGGTCGAAGGCGTCGTGTATGATTCACATAAGGAATTACCGCGACGTCCAAGTGCCATTTGATCTGACCTCGATCCTGGTTTTCTCTTGGAGTAAATGAAGGCAAGAAAGGGTGGTTGAAGCCTCTCCTCATTCATTAAATGCGAAGAATGGAGGTTCTGGCAAGCGGATTTCTCGAGAGGGTCCTGTGTACCCATTTTTCCAGAGAAGCCATGTCGAGTTCTCGACCAGTGGGAGGAGGTCTTCACACGCTAGCTCGACATTTACTGGCTCAGCTACTCCTCCCCTGCAAAGGCCATGCAAAGTTAAGGAGACATTTGATGAAGGACTTCCTCTCGAATATTGATTGAAGAGACGCTACGCCTTGGAGGGCGAATGCGCCTTTGTTGGGAAAATATGCCCAAGTATATGTACTCAGTTTTTGCATTTTTAAAGGTATCGATGGTAGAGCGAAGCTCCCGATTGAAAAGTTTTAACATCACTCTAGTTCTCTGGTTATGCATCTGTATGTGGGATTTCTTGTTTTATGATAGACAGTCTTTCTTACTTCATCTAATTTTGATCTTATGTTGAGAGAGTTCATGAACGACTGATTCGTGTGAATTATTGCAATCATGTTATGATAAAGGATTTATTGTTGCATTGTTGTATTCTCTGGTGTTTTGTGTTTGAATGTAAGAATATCTTGCGTTTAGATGCCTTCTCCTATAGTCTGTTAGAAACTTGATGTTTACGACAGACCTTTGCATCTCTCTGATACAAGTCTTCCTCCTACTCGCCCTTACTACAACTCACTGTCTGAAGTTTGATCATGACCTCACCTGCCCATGCCTACCTGGCCTAGTTTTGGAGTTAGAACCATATCGTTTAAGTTAACGTCCATTCAATCACTCCATTGAACAAAACGTGACAATAAACTGATGGGCGTTGGGCTCTGCTCCTGCTGCAATTCAGGAGTGACTTCCGATGCTAACATTTTCTGGTGCCATTGCTGGGGACTAAGTTGAAAATTTTCCTCGGGATTGAACGACATTGAGCCTCTGATTCTGAAGGTGCATCGGCTATCAGAGCCTTTGAAGATTTCTACTGTGCACCTGGAGACTCCATTGTGACAACTCCACTGTGAAGAACCTGCCATGGTAATTGTGGCTTTCAGAGGTAGACACGCGCGGTCTCATCCACAGCTGCCTCTAACTACACCCGAAACTGATCCAGAGGTGGTTCTCAGAGAAGGAAAGGCCCTTGAAGAAGAAGCTTCCACCACCGAAACAGGTAATCCACCATCTCTTTCTGTAAGAACTCCATTTTATCCTCCTCAGTTTCTTAATAGACCTCCTCCAGAGCTTTACCGTTTTCTGAATTTTGGGAGTGTTCCTATTGAGTTTTCCCCTCCTGGTCTAGGATTGGAGGGAGAAACCCTTGTCACTCCCCTCTCCTCTGAAGCTGTACCTTGGCGTAGGCCCAGGACTGCAGAAGATTTCCCTACTCCTGTGCAAAGAGGAGCACTTGCTGACTTGAGCTTGTTAGCCTTCTCCTTAGATCCCCTCTTGTTTCCCACTCCACTTCGAGACTCATTCCTAGTAGCCCCTTCCCGAACTCCTTCTCCTCCAAGTTATCCTCCACCTAATATTCCTATGGTTGGTGCTAATCCCCCTCTGAATAGAATGGATTCCATAGTCACTGCCAGATATGCCCCCTTAGTTCTACCCCATCCTATGAATCCTCTCCTTGCTGGAGATTACTTGAAATACATGCCCAAGTTCTCCGAGGAAGGGGATGTAACTGTTGAAGAGCATCTAGCTGCTTTCTACAGTTATGCAGACAACCTGAACATTGAAAACGAAGATGTTTGGATGAGAGTCGTCATCTAGATCTTAGGTGGTGAGGTGAGGAAGTGGTTTAGAGGACTGGCCCCCGGAACTATTGCTGGGATCGAGGCCCTGGATGGTGCTTTCCTGAGGCAGTGGGGCAATAGAAAAGATTTCATGTATTACATGACAGAGTTCGGGTATTTGAAGAAAATGGAAGGAGATTCTGTCTTTGACTTCTCCAAAAGATTTAATAAGATGTATGATAAAATTCCTGCCGAAATAAAACCCTCAGAAGCCTCTGCCAAAATTTCTTATGCTAGTGCGTTTGGCCCCGATTTCTGTCTTTTGTTGAGAGAAAGAAGAGCCACCTCCTTAGCTCAAATGCAAGATGCGGCCATAGAGGTGGAATCCAATGTGTTAGCAGCTGACCGACTGAGGAACAAGGCCGACGCAGACAGAAGAAAGGGAAGGTCATAAGCCTCAACTTCTGGCCCATTGGTGCCCCACCCTCAAGTGGATGAGCTGACCAAGATGGTGAAGTCTCTGTCTACAGAGATGGAGAGAATGAAGGTGGAAGGAAGGTAAGAATACAAGGGCCCTTAGAACACCAAAAGCAAAGGAGGTTTTAGGAGTCCAAACCATATTGTTTTCCCGACTGTGCAAAGGGAGAGGGGAAGAGACAAAGAAGACCAGAAGATTCAAGTCCCTTTCCAAAACAATTTTATGGCCGAGGAAGAAGAAGGGGAAGTAGATGAGTTGGATCCTGAAATCCATTGCTTCGAAGACACTCCTCCTTTTCCTCATCTCACTCAATCAGCATACGAGGAGTCCCTCATGGACAGTTAGCTTAATGAACTGAGCAAGGAAAACAAGACTAGTAGCCGCCAAGGCAGATATGACCTGAGCTCCCAGAAGAAGGTGGTAACACCTGATGTTCCTGAGCAGTCAACTAGAACAGAGAGGCCTGCTAATGAAGTAGCGTACAATCACATAGGTAAGAAGACCCGACCCCTCTCTGCCATAGATCAAATTCATGGTCCCGAAATAAGAGAAATTCCGAAGCTTACATATTCTTTTAATTTCGAGCATGAAATTCAAAAGATCAGAATCCCTGTGCCCCTAACTGAGTTGATTAAGCATGAAGGGTTCAAAAAGCGCTTCTTTGAGCTTTTACAGTATGAGATCTCATTGCTTCCCACAGAATCCATCAATTTACAAGATGAAAAGCATGTATTCATTCTAGGTCCTATGGTAGAAGACAAGAATGACTCATCCCCTCCCTTCTACACTTCCTTGAAAATCCATGACAAGGTATTGCACAACTGTTTGATGGATTCGGGGGCCTCTCATAACCTCATGCCCAAAACTGTCATGGAAGAGTTAGGGCTAGAAGTCACCTGAGCCTATCATGACCTCTATTCCTTCGACTCCAGGAAATTTCGTTGTCTCGGGGTTATCAAAGACCTAGTCGTGACCTTGTTTTAGTTTCCCATGAAAAGTGTGGTCATGGATATAGTAGTGACTGATGTTCCCCCCAAGTTCGATATGTTGTTATCAAGATCTTGGATAAAAAGACTGGGGGGAACTTTGCAGATGGACCTCACATATGCTACTATCCCAATATTTGGAGGAGAACATACGAGGCTATATAGGGAAGCCCAGTTGGCCTATATAATCAGTGATGAAGCTAACCCCACCAACCATCCCATTTTTTCTTTAGACACTGATTTAGGTTCCAGCCTACTGCAACTCACTCATGCTCCTGAGCCTTCTCTTAGACTCAGAGAGCAGCCCACCACTCCTTATGATTTTCCTCCCTCCATCATTCTCGTCTGGAAAAATTTTTTTGATGGAGCCTGTTCCAGGGAAGGCACTGGCGCTGGGGTGTTTTTTATGTCCCCTTCTCAAGAAACCATGTCCCTGTCATATAAGTTGGAATTTGAAACCACCAACAATGTTGCAGAGTACGAAGCCCTTGTTCTAGGATTGAGAGCTGCAAGGGAAATGGGAATTCATGAGGTATCAGTGTTTGGAGATGCAGAGTTGGTGGTCCAACAAATCAGAAACGCTTATCAGGCTAAGCACCCTCGACTCAGAAATTACAGAAGCGAAGTATGGGACCTAATTGACAATTTCTTCTCAGCCTTCAACATTTCTTTTATTCCAAGGGAGGATAATGCTGTGGCCGATTCTTTAGCTGTTTTAGCTAGCCAGTTCAAGGTCCCTCRGCCGCCTATGKCCAAATATGATGTTGAGATAAGATATAGGCACTCTGTACCAGACAATGTCAAGCATTGAAAGCCATTCGAAGATGATCTGGAAATCGAGAAGTTTCTCCAATCTGTTGATGAATTTTCTGCATTGCACATTGATTAGGATCCTGATATAGGAGATAACCCTCACCCCGAGGTGTTTTTAAATAAAATTTCTAACCACCAGATTATTCTGCTGCCTAGCAATCACATTCCGAGGGGACTGATTCCTTTAGAAAGATTGTTCGATGGGAATGATGTGGCAGTGATGGGTAGAGTTTCAGGTGAAGGTGCTGACACAGCTGAGTGCAACATTGGCACATCGGAGGAGCCTAAGTTTGTCAAGCTGTCAAGCAGTTTGACCATAGAACAGAGGGCCGAATATACTGAGTTGCTGAAAGAATTTGCTGATGTGTTTTCATGGACCTACGAAGACCTCAAGACATATGACACGTCCGTCATTGAACASAAGATCCCACTGAAGGAAGAGGCTAAGCCATTTAGGAAAAAGCTTAGATAGACAAATCCCATGTTGTTGCCTGTCATGGAGAAAGAAGTAAAGAAGTTGTTGGAGGCCCAGATCATCGTCCCCCTGAGATATTYCGAATGGGTAGCCA
The DNA here is from genome assembly GCA_032191745.1 of Picea mariana. Classification (NCBI taxonomy): domain Eukaryota; kingdom Viridiplantae; phylum Streptophyta; class Pinopsida; order Pinales; family Pinaceae; genus Picea; species Picea mariana. The sequence continues at coordinate 72,946 of JASDQU010503617.1, forward strand.
ATTTGGTTCCGGTAAGGAAGAAAAGTGGATAAATCARGATTTGTGTCGACTTTAGGAACTTGAACAGGAGCTCAAAGAAAGACAATTATCCCCTGCCCAACATGGAACACATATTGCAGAGGGTAACCGGTGCATCTAGGATTTCCATGATCGATGGTTTTTCTGGTTATAATCATATATCGGTCATGCTCGAGGACAGAGAAAAAATGACCTTCACCGTTCCTTGGGGCACATTCATGTATGCCAAAATGCCATTCAGACTGATGAATGCAGGAGTGACGTTTCAGTGAGCCATGGACATAGCCTTCATCAGGAAGAAAGATAAGTTTGTGGTGATCTATCTGGATGACATAACAGTCTTCTCGGGGTCGGATAAAGAGCATTGTTGTCACCTAAGAAAAATTTTCTCAAAATGTCAAAGGTTCGGCCTTTCTCTAAACCCCAAGAAATATTTGTTTGATATGAAAGAAGGGAATCTGTTAGGCCATATAGTATTAGTAGAAGGAGTGAGGATTGATCCAAGCAGGGTAGAGGCAATTCAAACCCTGTCACTTCCCAGATCTAAGAAGGAAGTTCAGGCCTTTTGGGGGAATATTAATTTTCTGAGGAGATTCATCTCAAATTTTGCCGAGCTGGTGAAACACATCACAACCATGCTCAGGAAGGGAAATGAGGTGAAATGGATCGCTGAAACCAAGGAATATTTTGTCCAAATAAAGAGGGCATTGACTAATGCACCTGTGCTGATCAGCCCTGACTATTTCAAAAATTTCCTAATCTTCTCTTTCACTTGTTTTGATACAGTAGTGGCAGTCTTATTGTAGAAAAATGAGGAAGGATGAGAGAAACCCATCGCCTTCTTCAGCAAGGCATTAAGAGATGCAGAGGTCAGGTATGAAATCATGGAGAAACAGGCCTATGCCTTAGTGAAAGCTCTCAAAGATTTCAGAGTCTATGTCTTGCACTCAAAGATGACTGCATACGTTCCTTCAGCCTCTGTGAAGGACATCCTTATACAGCCCGACATAGATGGGAGGAGGAGTAAATGGATAGCCAAGATCCTGGAATTCGACTTGGAAATAAGGCCTACCAAATTGATCAAAGGTCAAGGCTTAGCCAAGCTATTGGCTAAAGCTAATTATAAAGCCTTGGGGGTAGATTTCATCAATGCATGTCCAGGAAACCAGCAGAATCAGCTATCCGATGTAGACCCTTGAACAAAACCTCCATTGGCTTGATGTCCTTGGTATAAGGATGTCATATATTTTCTGCAGGAGATGCGGCCCCCAGATGGCCTACAAAGAAACAAAGCAAGAGCTCTGAAGCTCAGGGCAGTCAGGTACTACCTTATTGATAAAATTTTATACTGGAAAGACCCCCTGGGGGTGCTTTTAAAATGCATGGATCCACAAGAGGCCGACAGGATCATGGTCGAATTTCACAGCGGCCTGTGTGGAGGGCACCATTCCTGGAAGACTAGAGCCCACAAAATTCTCAGAGCTGGGTATTACTGGCCCACCTTATTTGCTGATATCCATCGAAGAGTTAGAGCCTATATCCCATGCCAAAGATTTTCAGGAAAGCAACAGCTCAAGTCTCTGCCTTTACAGCCTGTGGTTGTTTCGGGACCTTTCCAGCAATGGGGCTTAGATTTTATTGGAGAAATCCACCCTGCTTCCATTGGGCAGCACAGATGGATCCTGACTGCCACAGACTTCTTTACCAAGTGGATTGAAGCTATCCCCACCAGGAGCGCTTCCCACAAGGTAATTATTGGATTCCTGGAAGACATAATTGCAAGGTTTGGCTACCCAAGGAGGATTGTTACTGATAACGCAGCCTCTTTCAAGGCTGAACTATTAGCCAAGTTCTGTGAACAGTTTGGGATCAATCTGATTCACTCCACACCATACTATCCCCGGGGCAATGGTTTAGCAGATTCCTCCAACAAAAGCCTAATAAGGATCATCAAAAGATTACTAGAGGACAACAAAAGAGCTTGGAACTTGAAGCTGAAATTCGCCCTATGGGTTGATCAGGTGACCATAAAGAGATCTATAGGCATCTCCCCTTTCCAGTTAGTTTATGGAGCAAAAGCTATTTTCCCTTCTCAGCTGGCCATTCCCATAGCGAAATTCTTCTAGGATTATCAAGAAGATCCCAATGATATGATCAGAAGGATTCATCAACTGGTAGAAGTCCAGCAGGCCAGAGAGCAGGTAAGGGACATAATTCAGGATCATTAGCAAAGGATCAAGCAAGTTTTCGATAAGAAGGCCAAGAAGGAGTTGTTCTAGATAGGAGACCTGGTGCTAAAATGGGACGCTCCTAAGCAAGATAAGGGTAAACATGACAAATTTGAAGCCCTATGGATTTGCCCCTTCAAAATCTCTAAAGTTTTCTCAAATAACACTTACAGGTTGCAGGATTTGGAGGGTGAAGAGGTTTTCAACAACCTAGTAAATGGGCATATTCTTAAGAAATGCTTTGTCTGAGCCTTCGGTGGCTCCTTCGTTTGTAAATATTGTTCTTTTGACTATTCGTTTATTTTCGTTTCGTATTTGTATTTTTCGGCTTAGTAGATGACTCCATAGCCCAACAGTAAGGCACTGGAACTGCAAAATGAGTCCTTAGAGCATCATAGGGATGACTCTATCCCCCATGGAGCCTAATGTTAGCAAAATTACTTGTCTTCGGCATCGGGATATCCAGGTCTGCAGGTTGCATGAGGAGCGCCCAAGCGCAGTGCATAGAAGAAGTCCTTTTCGGAATTAAAATCAAGCGAGTGGGAAAAATTGTGGTGTCAACGGTCCGGATCCATCCATATGAGCAGATCAATGGTTGATGGGAAATCGTAGATAGCGAAGTTGCGTCGAGGATAGTGCATGGATAACGCCCATATTCTGTGCAGGAATGGATGGCAGCCGATCATCCCAAAGGACACGTGGCACAAGGTCTGGTCACGTCGGCTTCTCGACAGTTGCAAGTTCAAGGGGTGAAGGTTTTATTTCATTGTATATATCGAAGCCCGAAGTGCCAATAGCACCCAAAGGCAGGCCCACAATATCAAGGAGCAGTATCAGCCATCCATCTGAAGCGGACACCTGGCGCGCTATTAGGCTCCCCGCCTATTCGCCCATCATGATTTCGAAGCACAAGAAGCAGCTCCCTCATATATTTGATGTGTGAAGGGACAAGAGCTTCCAGGGCCTGGGGCCCACAATAGCGTCGGGTAAATTTAGGACTGTCAGATTTGAGAGAGACGCATGGCGTCCAATTGAGTCGTCTTAGCGTTTCGCCCATCGCAGCCATGATAAGCAAGGTCCAGCATCATCGTATTCCTAATGCGTGAGGTGTCGAGAGTGTCCAGGACCTGGGCCCACACCATCATCGAAGTGCTTTCAAAACCGTCAGATCTAGAGGGGCGCGTGGCACCAGATTAAGCCACCTCGGCATTTCACTCATCGTGATTTCAAGAAGCAAGGATTAGCTCCTTCCCATTCATGAACGCCGAGGGCGCCTTGGGGATAAGAAATTGGTCACTTGGGAAAGAAAAGAGTTGTTCAGGAAGGGCCGAAGGCGTCGTGTATGATTCACAGAAGGAATTACCGTGACCTCCAAGTGCCATTTGATCTGACCTCAGTCCTGATTTTTGCTTGGAGTAAATGAAGGCGAGAAAGGGTGGTTGAAGCCTCTCCTCATTCATTAAATGTGAAGAATGGAGGGTCTGGCAAGCAGACTGCTCGAGAGGGTCTTGTGTACCCATTTTTCCAGAGAAGCCATGCTGAGTTCTCGACCAGTCGGAGGAGGTCTGCACACGCTAGCTCGGCATTTACTCGCTCAGCTACTCCTCCCATGCAAAGGTCATGTGAATTTAAGGAGACGTCTGACGAAGGAATTCCGACCAAAGATTGATTGAAGAGATACTATGCCTTGGAGGGAGAGCACGCCTCTGTTGGGAAAATCTGCCCAAGTATATGTACTCAGTTTTTGCATTTTTGAAGGTATCGATGGTAGAGCGAAGCTCCCGATTGAAAAGTTTTAACATCACTCTAGTTCTCTGGTTATGCATCTATATGTGGGATTTCTTGTTTTATGATAGATAGTCTTTCTTACTCCATCTAATTTTCATTTATGCTGAGAGAGTTCGTGAACAACTGATTCGTGCGAATTATTGCAATCATGTTATGATAAAGGATTTATTGTTGCATTGTTGTATTCTCCAGTGTTTTGTGTTTGAATGTAAGAAGATCTTGCGTTTATATGCCTTCTCCTATAGTCTGTTAGAAACCTGATGTTTATGACAGACCTTTACATCTCTCTGATACAAGTCTTCCTCCTACTCGCCCTTACTACAACTCACTATCTGAAGTTTGATCAAGACCTCACCTGCCCACGCCTACCTGGCCTAGTTTTGGAGTTAGAACCATATCGTTTGAGTTAACTTCCATTCGATCACCCCATTGAACAAAACGTGACAATAAACTGATGGGCGTTGGGCTCTGCTCCTGCTGCAGTCCAGGAGCGACTTCCGACGCTAACAACGACCAGAAGTGACATTACAAGCATTTGAAAAGTGGGAAATAGACTTTTTGGGACCAATCAAACCACCAAAAAAAAGAACAGGGGATAGGCACATTATCACTACAACAAAATATTTAACAAGATGGGAGGAAGCCGCACCAGTAAAAGATTGCAGCGCAGAAACAACAACAATTTTTTTTTTTTAACAAGTAATCACTCGATTTGGGTGCCCAAGAGTTTTGATGAGCGACCAAGGTACGTACTTCATAAAAATCACCATCCTTGTGATGACTGAAGAATTTGAAGTCTACCACTAGAAGATCACACCATATCATCCACAGGAAGCAACACTCAAGGAAAAGTTCCAGATGATCACCAAGGAGATCAAGGAAGCTCAGAAGGAATAGCTGGCTCGGGACGAGCCACATGTTAGTGTTGGGGGCCTGTTGGCAGCAGGCCAAAGTGGAAAGAAGGATGATCATGGGGAAATAAAGTGTGCATAATTGGAAGTAATAGATGGGAGGAAGCACAACACATGCGCATGCAAGAAAGCCTGCACAAGGAGAGTGACAACTGGAAGGAGGAGCATCCACACACATGAGAGGAAGACCTAACGTTGGTATGGTTAGGGTTTTGGTAATGTATTGCAATGTTTGAAGATCTAAATATGTATAAATACCAATACTGAGGTATTATAGAGGGTTCTGATATGTATGTATCATAGTTTGTCTTTTTGCATTGTTCATATTGTTGTACAAGTCGATGTGAATTGTAATGTTGTTATGTACTATTTTGTAAGTTGTTGAGCCGGAGGAGAGGAGAGAAGGAAGATATGAGGATTAGATCACATGCTAAGGAGCCTGGTTCAATATAGTTCACCTCATATAGATCTTACCCATCTAAGGAGAATTGTAAGCGCGCGACGTCGAATATGTAGAACTACCATAATAAAAGAGCCAAGAACCAAATATTTGTGGATGTATCCCAGGAGGGGCTGAACCACGGTAACATTTGTGTAATGGCATGAATGCATGCATATATTTATCATCTTTTCAGTAGTTAATTGTTGTGTTGAATGAATGAATGAGTTATTACAGTGCATGTTTAAATGTTGTTGCGATATTGAGGGAATAAGCTATGAAGGTTACTACATAGTTGTGAATAATAGTAGATTGCAATAACAATTTATAATAAATGGTCCATAAGACATATCCCATGTCTTGCACTCAATCCTAGGCTGTAAACGCATGAGTCTTACAACCATCCATTAAAGCTATCTCAGGTGAGACTGTGCGATGCATTCTGTGTGATGTGTTGCCTTTTGGTTTACTAGGAGGGTCGATAGTTTTAGAGGCTTTTGTTGGAAACCCGAAAGACATGAACCCTGGGTTAATAACTCAGATAGTAGAGAAAGAAGAATAAAACAAAAACCAACACATGCATCCATTATTTATATGTGATTTAGAGGGCTGCATATATGATGTTGAGGATACATATATTTTGATATTGAATATTTCCTTCAATCTTTCAAGAATCAAAATATTTCTTGTTGCACATAAAGATCACATAAGGTTATTAAAGAACCATTCCATGTATAAATAAAATAAATAAAGATCTAGGGTTTTCTATCTAGCATTATCCTTAATCTAAAATATTCAAGATATATCTTTTAGCCAAAGAGGAGTACCACATTGTTATTAGATAAATCAGTGAATGCAGACATAAACTAATCTCCCTAGATCCACCTGTATCTAGAACAAATCAAGACAGGACATGATGCTTTCCCTAAGTTGCTACCATTGAATTTACTACGAAAGAAGGAATGGATGCCATACCTTTAGATATCACTTCCTTATATCTCTATTGTCCCTGCTTCACTCTGGTGCTCTTGTGAAATCAGATCTGCAGTGACACAAACCAACCAAAGTGAAAGAAACAATTGTAGATTCAATGGAAACCTAAACATGTGATCAAGGAGTTCCAAATACCAGATATAATAAATATGCAGAACATAAATAAAATGCTAGAAATGGAAGAATAATAGTAATATATCCAGCATAATCTCCACAATAACACAGAAATGATATAAGAACAACAACAGAAATAACACTTTGATTCAGAAAGCAATGTTCACAAGCCTCTTCGAGGGGGAAACCTCCAGTCGAGCAACGCTCTATTACAATAATCTCCAAGATAGGGTTTTCATACCCTCAACCCTTATTTATACTAAATATGTCTATCAAGTGAAGCATCTAGAGGAAGATCCTTCTAGAAGCGGAAGCTTCTATTAGGTCTTCTTACATCCGCCTTATTCTATTTTATTGAAAGGTGTTATTAATATTGACCTTTATTACATCTGAATATATTGATCTACCTATGTGTGGGTTAGGACCCTAACATGTCCACCCCCTTAAAAACAACCTTGTCCTCAAGGCTTGAGATGTGGAAACTGCTACAGAATGGTAGTTGGTTCCCAAGTGGCATCTGCTGGAGTCGTATCTTTCCACTGGACTAGCACTTCCTTGATGGTTCTCTGATGCAGGCAACGCTCACACTGGTCCAAAACTGCTTTTGTTTGTAGCCAAATGGATCCTTATTCATCTAACTTGGGAAGGTTGGTTTGAATTTGGCACCTAGTTCCAATCACCTTATTTAAGCATGAAACATGAAAAATTAGATGTAGCTTCGACTGACTGGGCAGAGATAACTGATATGTGACTTGTCCCACATGCTTGAGAATTGTATAAGGACCATAAAATTTGGGTGCTAGCTTCTGACAATGCTCAGCCTTGAGAGCATTTTTCTTGTATGGTTGCAGTCGCAAAAACACATGATCCCCTTCTACAAATTGACATTTAGAGTGACCTTGATCTGCTTGTTGCTTCATGTGATTCTGTGCCATGACCAAGTTCTCTTTAAGGGTACACAGAATATCCTCTCGAATTGTAAGTGTTTGGTCAACCGCCTGGACCTTCGAGGTACCTGGTAAGTATGAGAGAAATTAAGGTGGCTTCTGTCCATATACTGCTTCAAAAGGAGTCATGCGAGTAGTTGTATGGTAGGAAGTGTTGTACCACCATTAGGGGTATCCATTGAGCCCACTGATGTTGTTTTTCAGAGGCAAAACACCTCAGATATGTTTCCAAACACTTGTTGTCAACTTCCATTTGACCATCATTCTAGGGATGATAAGCTGTGCTGAGATGCAATTGGGTGCCCTGTAGCTTAAATAGCTCTTGCCAAAAATTGCTTGTGAAAGTTGGGTCACGATCAGAAACAATAGAGTGCAGCATGCCATGAAGCTTGAAGACCTAGTCCATGAAAAGTTGAGCCACCATGGATGCAGTAAATGGGTGTTGAAGAGCGCAGAAGTGAGAATACTTGGAAAGGCGATCCACAACCACCATTATGACTAATTTATTCGCTAATTTGGGTAAGCCAGTAATAAAGTCCATAGATATATCCTTCCAAATAGTAGGTGGAATCGGAAGCAGTTGTAGTGTGCCCACAGATTTGACTATTTCTCCCTTGTTGTGTTGACACACCTCACATTCAGTGACAAAATCACAGATTTCCTATTTCATACCATCCCAGAAAAAAGAACATTTGACCCTGTCATATGTTTTGGTGAACCCTGAGTGCCCCGCTGTGCATGTAGCATGAATCTCAGAAAGTACCATGGATTTAAGATTTCATTTTTTACTTAAATACAAATGGGATTTATATCGAAATTCATCCTAGAGCCCAGAGTACCCTGGGGGAGCCGGAGCCTTGGTCTGCAATTGTTGGATCAGATGCAAACTTTTGGGATATTGAAGCCATTCTTGGCGCACAGCTTGGAGCCAATCGGGTACAATGAAGGAAAGGGAAAAAAGGGATCCTTCTTCTTCATATTTTCGGCACAGTGCATCTTCCACTACATTGTCTTTTCCCTTATTATAAATGATCTCATAATCATAACCAAAGAGCTTAGTCAACCATTTTTGTTTCTCCTGGGAGGAAATGCATTGTTCCATAAAGTACTTGAGGCTTTGATGGTCGGTCTTAATTTGGAATCGTTGCCCCAAGAGATAAGGGCACCACAGATCAACGACATGCAGAATAGCCAACATTTCCTTTTCATAAATGGGTTTTCCCAGATTCCTTTCAAACAGTTGCTTGCTGGTGAAGGCCAAAGGTCGAACCTCTTGCATAAGGACAATGCTGATTCCTTTCCCTGAGGCATCACATTCCAACACAAAGGTCTCTGTGAAATCAAGAAGGGCCAGAACCGGAGTGGTGCACATGGTCGTCTTCAAGGTTTGAAAAGCTTGAGCAGCGACTGGAGTCCAAGTGAAAGATTTCTTTTTGAGGAGAGCAGTGAGAGGTGCTACAATCTTTCCGTAGTTTTTAACAAACTTGCGATAATACCCTGTTAAGCCCAAAAATCCATGCTAGCTTTTAAGAGTCTTTGGGTGCAGCCAGTCTTGCATAGCTTCAATCTTTTTTTGATCCACCCTGACACCATCCTTGCCAACCATATGACCCAAGTATTCTACTTCTGAGGCACCAAAAGAACATTTAGATTGTTTCAGGAAAAGTTGGTGCTGGGAGAGGAGATGGAGAACTTGATCCACATGAGTAAGATGGTATTTCTAGGTTTTTCTATAGATGAGGATATCATCAAAGAAAACTAAGACAAAATGATGGAGAAAGGGACGAAATACATGATTCATGAGGCTTTGGAAGGTAGAGGGGGCATTACCCAAGCCAAAGGGCATGACCAAAAACTCATAGTGGCCCTCATGAGTGTGAAAGGCCGTCAGAATGTTTGCCTCTTTCATACGTATCCAGTGATAGCCCGAGCGAAGATCAAGTTTAGTAAATAATTGGGTGCCACTCAATTCATCCAGGAGGTCATCAATGACAGGAATGGGAAATTTGTCTTTAATGGTCAGTTTGTTGAGGGCACGGAAGTCAAGACACATTCTCCAAGAACCTTCTTTCTTCAGGACCATGACTACAGGAGAAGAGTAAGGGATCTTACTAGGGAATATAACGCCTGCATTAAGGAGTTCCTAGACCATTTTCTCAATTTAATTTTTTTGTGAAAAGGGGTGGCAATATGGACGGATATTGGGAGGAAGGATTTTGGGTACAAGGGGAATGGAATGATCATGAACACCACAGGAAGGAGGGAGTCCTTGGGGAGTGAAAAATACCATTTGATGTTTAGAAAGGAGAGCTTGGAGGTCATGTGGCACCGGGGGTGTCTCTATTGCTTGGATGGCATGGAGTTTGGAAATGACACCAAAATGACCTTTTTTTAGCAGCTTTTCCATGCAATGGGAACTAATGACCTCAGGTGAACCAGTAGTGATGCCTTAGAATTTATATTGGTTGCCTTCCTGGTCGAATTGCATGGTCAATGCCTTAAAATCCATGAGAATGGGACCCAAAGTTCTTAGCCAGTCGGCACCCAACACAATGTCACAACCACCCATGTCGATAGTAAACATATGGGGTTTTAGGTGGTAGTCACCGATTTGGAGACACACATTTTCACAGCGCCCTCCACATTTCATGGAACCACCATTTTCAATCATGATTTGGAAATTGTTGACAGCATGGATGTAGTAATGAGTTTCATGGGAAATGTGGCGATGAATAAAATTATGGGTGCTTCCACTATAAAACAGAATGATGACCTTCTGATGCTTGTTGTAACCGATTAACTTGAGGGTTTGGTGAGTGGAAAAGCCAATGAGAGCATTGAGGGAAATGATGGGTTCTACTTCGGGAGGGTCTGAGGGAGGGGTTATGTCAGTGATTTCAGGTGACTCAGACACAAGAGGAGTTTCAACATCCTCTTCTGAAATATCCTTAGAGATGGCCATAAAAAGCTTTTGGTCCTTACACTTGTGTCCCGGGAAATATTTTTCATCACAATTATAACAAAGGCCTTTGAGTTGGCGTTTATCCATTTCATCCCTGGTCAATTTTTGGATCTTTAATGGGGCAGAGGGAGTAGTGGGAGTGACGAGTTTAGGGTGAGGGATAAAGGAGGTTTTTCAGTTTTGAGATGATACAACCTGTTGTGCTTCTTTAGCTCTTTTAGTATCCTCCACCCAAGTCAAGGGTCGAGCCATGAGGACATGGGCCCCAATCTCCTCCTTGAGGCCACTGATAAAACACTCTCGAAAGAAAGCATTAGTCATGCCCTCTGTTCGAAAAGCCAGGCGCTCAAAGGCAGCTATGAAGTCTTCTACTATTCTATATTGTTTCAACTTTGTCAAACAACCCAAATGGTTGGTGTCCATGTCAAAGCGTTCATAAATCTCAGTCACAAATTGGGTCCAAGCAATATACCCTTGACGAGAAGTTTTTCTCCATTGCCACCATTGCCAACGTTCTTGATCTAGATGGAGAACACCATACCGAAGTTTGGCCAAGTCATCTGTGATGCCATATAAAGAGAAATAATGTTCCATTTGGGTTACCCAATCAGTGGTGTCCGAGCCATCAAATTTGGTCACATCCACCCATGGAAGGCGTATGTCACGTTGAAAGTGTTGGTGCTGAAAGGTATGGGAATTGGAGGAATGTTCGCCTTCGGTCTTTGGAGGTGCTTCAGAGAAATGGTCATCTGTAGAGATCTTCAGTTTGGTGCAGAGGAATGCAAAGACAGATTCAAGATGGGTGGTCAGTTCTTGTTTGACATCCTCCATTGAGGATTGCATGGTTGTATTTATGGTTGCATTGATGGATAAATCGATGGAGGCAACAGTAGCATTTAGTTGTTTCAMTTCTTTTTGGGTCTTGAGGAAACCAGATTGCAAGGTGTTGAAGCGAGTTTCTAGACCTTGGCTATGGGTATGGGCCATGAGGATGGGTGAACTGAAAAGGGGCGGGCGGTGTCAATTTTTTTTCCGAAAAATGATATGGATGAATGTGATAGGGGCGGAGAGATGAATCCAATGGAATAGGTCTCAAATAATGGTGAAAAAAATGTCTAGACTTTTTTTTTTTCTACACCTGTGGAGTTATACTCTGGTATGAAGAATACTACGGTGATGAAATCCCCAAATTCTTAACCAAAAAGAAATGTGTATTTACTTGGCAACCCGAACATGGCTGCACGGAAATAGAATTGGTTTGTATTTGTTTATGTTTCTGTCCCCCAAGGGTTAGGTATTCAAGGGTTCTACAGACAAGGGTTTGCCCTGTGCTATAGCTCTCTGATATACGTGCAGGGTCCAATAGTAGTACTCGACCCAATATCTCAGGGCACTAACTAAGGAGGATAGACTGTACCCTTAGCTGTACTACCTGACTACCTAGGTACTAGAGAGTATCTTCCCGAGTGATGTTCTCAGTGACACTATTGCAGTCCGGTGACCGATAGGTTTATCTAAAGAGGGCTTCAGGAAATATAGGCTGATCTGTACATAGGTGTTGTATGATGTGCTACCACTCAAAGGGGTACCAATAGGGGTTACAAGGGTGGCCAATAGATGTGCGCTTAAGAACCACTTGTATTTCCTACATTTATGAATCCCTCAACTGTGGGTTTATGTGCATAACGACGGATCTTTGTGGCTTAAAGACGTTGGAATATGTCTCTACCCTGAAAAAAAATTCCCACAATTTCTGCCAAGGAAAGTGCTATGATACCACTTGCTAGATACTAGATATAATAAATATGTAGAACATAAATAAAATGATAGAAATGGTAAAATAACAGTAATATATCTAGCATAATCTCCACAATAACATAGAAATGATACAAGAAAAACAACAGAAATAACACTTTGATTCAGAAAGAAATGTTCACAGGCCTCTTCGGGGGGGCAACCTCCAGTCGAGCAACGCTCTATTACAATAATCTCCAAGCTAGGGTTTTCATACCCTCGACCCTTATTTATACTAAATATGTCTATCAAGAGAAGCATCTAGAGGAAGATCCTTCTAGAAGCGGAAGCTTCTATTAGGCCTTCTTACATCCGCCTTATTCTATTTTATTGAAAGGCCTTATTAATGTTGACCTTTATTACATCCAAATATATTGATCTACCTATGTGCAGGTTAGGACCCTAACAAGGAGTCATGTAATAAAACACTAATGATTTTATGGGAAAGAAACATGTCACCGTATCATATTAAGTAAAAGTGGAAGATACAACCAAATTGCCTTGATGTCACAAGTTCCCTTTCGATGGTCCTTTGTTCTAACACACACATACACTTTCTCCGAATTTGTATGAAGATGGTCCACAAAATCTTGGTGGACAAATGGAGGCCTCAAGCATCAGTTGTAACAGGATCCTTCACACAGTCTTTAGCCTATTCTTTCAGCAATTCTTTGCTCAATCTTGCTTAACACTTTCCATGAGAAACCCATCATTATATAGGACAAGGTGAAGTGGTTGAAAGGATGAGTATGATCCCACCAAATCAGAGAAGCCAGTAGGATCACAACCATATAGACGCCACCTCACATTCTAGAAGATTCTCCTTCTAGAAACTTCTTGAACTTATTCCTTTCCTTATCTTCAAACGCTGCCACACCCTGCCTATATAGCAACATGCGAAAACCTCGCGAGCTAGGCATAGAGAAGCCTGCAAAAATCAAGGATTTCTACACTGTGTACCACTGTCATCCTATGGTGTCATTCTAAAAATATGCCTTGTAGAGGAATAACTCAGTCATTTTCCTCATACAAAAGATTGTTTCGAGAGCCTGAACACATGCTTGTATAGTCATCATCAGGGTGACCAAAATAATGTGTAACACACATCTATAAAAATGCAGGGGGATTTATATCCTTGTGAGGTTGTTGTTTCAATCTTAACCGATTCAAACATAAAAAACTCCTTAGATAGAAGTTGCAACATTTTGTTTAATGAATTCTACTTGCTAACCCATGGAGAGAGTTTTGAAAATAGTAAGATCTAGTTGAATTTTTATTTTGAGCACCTCATCCCAACTATGTGCATTATCAGTGAAAACTTTATCATCAAAATTTTCATGTGCATAAGGAAAATATACTACAACTTGTTCAACGTGTTTCAATACGAGACATTTGGGATCATGCTTGTGATATCTTCTAGTCCCAAAACTGTATTCAAGATTACTTAGCCCTTCTTTCCTGACTTGTATAGTGTCTTTAACAAAATAATATCCTAATTGAAAACCATAAGGAAAAAATTCTCTCTTTTTGTTCTTGACTAAGAGGCATTAAACCCTTGAAAGATTGTTTGATAATAGATATCTCCCAAGGAAAACCTATCTATGACATATGCTGGTAAAATATGTGGAGCATCGGTACCTCCAAATATTTTAAAATAAGTACATTTTTCTTTGAGATAACAATTCCAAATGAATGATATGATCTTCCTAGCTTGCTTAAACAACCTAGGGAATTCTTGTTGGAAAATTATGAAATAAAGATGGGCCAAGAAGAGATCACATGTCAAAGGGTATGATCTCTTATGCCTATTCTCCTACAATATGATAAAATATATATGAACATATAATTCAAATACGTGTCAAATTAAGTTCATCTCAACAAATACGTTATGGGCACAAACCCCATATAATATATAATAAGCCATTAGAATGAGGGAAATTCACCTTGAAAAGGATTTTGTGCCTGATTGATATGGGTGTTGAGTTGTTTTTCTATGATAGCACCCAAATTGAAAATGCCACTTGTCATTTTCATGGTGTATGTTAACGACATCCAATCCTCAGTGAACCTAGATCAATCCTTCTCTCTGTACAATCTACATATTAAAACCATCAGGTATGTTACGTTTATCTTAAATTGGTTATGCCAAACCACCCTGAGGTTTGACTTGTGAATTTTTTATCCTCCTTCCACCAAAAATCTGCTAGCTTACTCACCTCCTGTTTTACATGGAAATCAACCACAAAAAAATTGTTGAGCCTAAAATCTAGTTCACTAAGATTGTAGTACTTATTGACTTCAAT
>JASDQU010503617.1:103895-134184 GCA_032191745.1 Picea mariana
CTGTCATGTAATACATGAAATCCTTCCTATCGCCCCACTTTCTCAGGAAAACACCATCCAGGGATTCGATACTAGCAATAGATCCGGGGGCCAATCCTCTAAACCATTTCCTCACCTCGCCATCCAGGCTCTGGACGAAGACTCTCATCCATACATCTTTATTTTCAATGTTTAGGTTGTCTGCATAAATGTAGAAATAATCTAGATGCTCTTCAGCATTTATGTCCCCTTCTCCAGTAAACTTGGGCATATACTTCAATTAGTCTCCAGTAGGGAGAGGATTCATAGGATGGGGTAGGATTAAGGGAGCATATCTGGCAGTGACTATGGTGTCCATTCTATTCAGAGGGCGATTAGCACTAGCCATAGGGATATTAGGTGGAGGAGAGCTTGGAGGAGAAGGAGTTCACGAAGGGGCTACTAGGAATGAGTCTCGAAGTGGAGTGGGAAACAAGAGGGGATTTAAGGAGAAGGCTAACAAGCTCAAGTCAGTAGGTGCTCCTCTTTTTGCAGGAGTGGGGAAATCTTCTGTAGTCTTGGGTCTACGCCAAGGTGTAGCTTCAGAGGAGAGGGGTGTGACAAGGATTTCTCCCTCTAATCCTAGACTAGGAGGGGAAAACTCAGCAGGAACACTCCCGAAATTTAGGAAACGGGAAACCTCCGAAGGAAGTCTATTAAAAAACTGAGGAGGAAAAAATGGAGTTCTTACAGAAGGAGATGGTGGATTACATATTTCGGCGGTGGAAGCTTCTTCTTCAGGGGCCTTTCCTTTTCTGATAACCACCTCTGGATCAGTTTCGGGTGTAGCTAGAGGCAGCTGTGGATGAGACCGCGTGTGTATACCTATGAAAGCCACAATTAACATGGCAGGTTCACCATAGTGGAGTCATCAAAATGGAATCACCAGGTGCACAGTAGCAATCTTCAAAGGCTCTGATACCCAATGCACCTTCAGAATCAGAGGCTCAATGTCGTTCAATCTTGGGGAAAATTTTCAACTTCATCCCCAGCAACGACGCCAGAAATGTTAGCGCCAGAAGTCACCCCTGGATTGCAGTAGGAGTAGAGCCTGACGCCCATCAGTTTATGTCACAATTTGTTTAATGAGGTGATCAAATGGAGGTTAAATCAAATGACGTGGTTCCAACTCCGAGACTAGGCTAGGCATGCATGGGCAAGTGAGGTCTTAGATAACTTCAGACAGTGAGCTGTAGTAAGGGTGAGTAGGGGGAAGACTTGTATCAGATAGATGCAAAGGTCTGTCGTAAACATCAGGTTCCTAACAGACTGTGGAAGAAGACATCTAAATGCAAGATCTTCTTACACTCAAATGCAGAAAACCAGAGAAAACAATAATGCCACAATAAATCCTTTATGACAACATAATTACCATAATTCGTGCGAATTAGTCGATCACGAACTCTCGTAGTATAAGATGACAACTAGATGGAGTAAGAAAGACTGTCTGTCATAAAACAAGAAATCTTACATACAGATGCATAACTAGAGAACTAGAGTGTGTTAAAACTTTACAATCGGGAGCTTTGCTCTACCATCGATACCTTCAAAAATGAAAAAACTGAGTACATATACTTGGGCAGATTTGCCCAACAGAGGCACGCTCGCCCTCCAAGGCGTAGCTTCTCTTCAATCAATCTTCGGGCGGAAGTCATTCCTCAGACGTCTCCTTAACTTTGCATGGCCTTTGCAGGGGAGGAGTAGATGAGCTAGTAAATGTTGAGCTAGCGAGTGCAGATCTCCTCCTACTCATCGAGAAATCGACATGGATTCTCTAAAAAAATGGGTACACAGGACCCTCTCGAGCAACCCACTTTCCAGACCCTCCATTCCTCGCATTTAATGAATGAGGAGAGGTTTCAACCACCCTTTCTCGCCTTCATTTACTCCAAGCGAAAACCAGGGCCGAGGTCGAATCAAATGGCACTTGGAGATCATGATAATTCCTTCTGCGAACATACATGACGACTTCGGCCCTTCCTTAGAAGCTCTTTTATTTCGAAAATGACCATGGGCTGTGACCATGTGCTTATCCCCAAGGCACCCTCGGCGTTCGCAAATGGGAAGGAACTAGCCCTTGCTTCTTGAAATCACGATGAGAAAAATGCCGAGGCAGCTTAATCTGGCGCCATGCACCCCTCTAAATATGATGGTCTTGAATTCACTCGACGCTGTTGTGGGCCCCAGGCCCTGGAAGCTCTCGTTACTTCACTCATCAGGATATGATGGAGCTTTTTTTGCGCTTCGAAACCGCGATGGGCAAAAAGGCGGGGAGCCCAATCGCGTGCCAGGTGTCCACTTCAAATGGATGACTGAGACTGCCCCCTGATACTGTGGGCCCAAATTTAAAAGTTCTTTCCCTTTCGTGATTCGCAAGTTTGTGGGTGAAAGACCCTCGGCTCCCTTGTCTAAACTCCCGATCTCCGAGATGGCGATATGGGTCGAGCCCTCTTTCTGGTCAGTGCTCTCTACATGTAACCGTCGTCTAGAGCCCAAGTAATAGCACCTCTCGCTACTCGTGACCTTGCAAGTTGGAGTATCAGACTTTGGCATTCTCCCTTCGTGAAGTTCCGAGACGCGATGGTTAGCGACGGTTGACCTCCTCCAAACACTTTTTGTAACTCAAGATCTCGCGCAACCAAAGGGATATGGTCCGCCCTTCAAACTCACGAATCCCGACCTCGAGAAATAACAATGCACTTGAACTGCTTGCGGTCAACGGTCCTCGTAACTTCGCGAGTGCCTCCCGAAATATTCCGACTGTTGACTTCCTTAAAACTTTTAGCGCTATACTTGACGTGACTTGGTTAATTTTCAATTACCCATCGATTGTTGTTCTACTCTGTCGCTGAATCTTTTCCACTGAAGAAAGAAATGCATGCTCGCTTGATTTTAAGTCCAAAAAGGACTTCTTTTATGCACTACGCTTGGGTGCTCCTTGTGCAACCTCCAGACCTGTATATCCTAATGCCGAAGACAAGAAATGTTGCTAACAAATCCAATGCAAGAAGACCTCTCAATGTACAAAAGGAGCGACCTGTCGATGGAGTGTATAGTTGGGTGTAAGAACATCAACCCTACTTGTTTCTGGCCCTTGACCAAGATTTATACCAGTGAACCCTTTTTTACCCTCGAGACAAGGTGGAAGGTTGTTAACAAAATCGTATGGATGAATAGGATCCGATTTTTGATAATCAGGATCCTCCTCTATGAGGAAATTCTCAAATTTGGGATCTGGATCCTCATGGATCTCGATCAGGTCGATCAAGCTCACATGAGGCTTAGATAGATTATGCAGACTTTTGGAAATTATTCGACCAACTCTCTTATTTCGAAACCCTACCATTTCATTCTTTTGTTTGCGAGATTTGTTAATACAGGGTTTCGTATTAGCATTAGGGTCAATAAATAAGTCATGCACAATGGTATCATTTAACTCAGGATTAACATTTTGTTGTTTAGGTGAAGATTGACCGAGTGTTGCTTCATCACGAGGGTTTGTCTTCAAAGGACCTGGCTTGTCACTTGAGAAATCTAAATGTTTTTATATCATAGTCTTTTCCAACACAAGGGTTTCTTTAGGAATGGTTGTAACAAAACCGTTTCAAGATAAGAACCCATCCCAATCATCACCCAGGGTTTTCAAATGATGAATCAAAAACATTTTAATTAAACCATGGTGAAAGAGGCTAGAGTCAAGGCTCTGCTTCTTGTATATTTTCGACATTTTGTACAGTCTCCTTAACAAATAAAACAACACATTCAAGGGGAAGCCTATAAAGTGCATGAGAAATCACACATGGTAAAGGAAAACCAGGCCATAACGGCCTTCACAGGTAATAAATTGTTTTAAAGATGATAACAGACCATGCCATCTAACCTTAAGTAGGGAAACCAGAATACCTTTGTCATAACAGTCAATCTTTCTGGAGATCATGAAAAGACTCCATGGCACTTTGTTAATTTTTGAATTCTTAAACCACTTCTAATCAGTGAGAGGGAGCCCTGTTGCTTCACTCAAAAACTCTTCAGTGGCCTCCAACTGGACATCACCAAACTTTGCTCTGTATCCATCAAACGTTTGGGCAAATTCTTTGGCCACGCACAAGTTATACCCATTGGAATTCTTAATGAACATATCTCAACCCTATCTTTTCAAATCCTCACCCACATCATCATGAAGCAACAACGCTTGAGAGCCATTCGACTCTATTCGGACGATAGAAGCCATTAAGGGTTTGACTAGACTGTAACAAGAGCGACTCAAACTAACTGTGGGTTTAGATGGTAGTGGTAAGAGGGATAAGTCTGAGTGGATACCATGAAAACAAAATAAGTAGAAAACCTGTGCGATCATAGGATACACATGAAGGTCTCGGTTATGAGGTTTGAACACTCCTGGCAATGAAATCTCTGAGTACATAACACTACACAACCCTTAACTCAAAATGAGAGGCATGTCAATTCATTTTTCCAGCCAAAACAAAGTACATGATAGGATTTCGGTGCATTTAATCCCCACATCATGTAATGGATATAGTCGAATTGCAAAGGATTGGAATGGATATGTTTTTACAATTCAAATGTGAATCGATATTTGGTATTATAGCTGTTCTACAAAGGATTCAAATAAATAAGCTTACAGTCCAAAACGCAAACCAACATGGGTACTATATGGACATTCGATAAACTCCAAAGGAAAACCATTTAAGTATGAAATATGAAGTAGATGTAAGTCACAATGAACCTTTAAAAATATATTTTGAAAAGGGATATAATATGAAATCAAGCTTGATTCATACTTTTAGTCATGAATCAAGCATGAAAATGAAGAATAAAAAGAATAATCAAACATCTTTTCTAATCCCAAAAATGACCCCCAAATAGTAATATTTAGATGATGAGGTGTAGGAAGCTACAGGAAGTGTCATTTGTCGTTCAAAATACCAAAAGAATGTAGGGATGCCAACAATGGTGACTTACTGGGAGAGGCAGTTATCTCTACATCACCAACGAGTTCATGTTAGGACTGATTAGAATGATTGAAGATTAAATAACAGTTGAAAGGAAATCAAGCATCCCAATCAAATCCCGAAAACACCACACAGTCCAACTTTAGATGTCTCTCTGCTCAAATGAAATCCGGTGACAAGTTTTAATTATGAGAGCAACAATATGGAAGCTAATGGCTCTGATACTATTGACAGGGTCATTTCTGCCAGCAGGCATGCATAGCCTCAACATGGATCTCAATTAACCCACTCTGATTCCTCTACCTTGTCCAAGAATTGTCAGCTCAAAATGAAGGGTACTTACAATTAATATCAAAATTTATTCCTGATAATTTTCTTGAACCCGACATTGCTTCGCTGCTAGCAGGCCTGTTTAGTACCCCGACGAAGTTGTCTTGGCATCATGCATGAATTTACCTGCTGCCTGCAAACCTGTTCAGTATCTCGGTGGGTTTACATACACTTCCCACAACTCTCTAGAAATTATTTACAATTTGACATAAATTTAATGATCGTCAGAAGCGAGGGGTGATGCTGAAAATTTCAGTTTTCAAAACACTTGATATTTTCCAGCCTTTAATTTTTTGCTTGATAACCTTCATTATGATCTGAAAGTAGTTTTATTATAAGAATAAATTTTCGAGGACAGGAAGGCATACTTGAGTTGTTTTCTTTAAAAACATGGACAACATAAAGAGATTTAATGATGATCGCGTTTGCTCATGATTATAAAGTGAAACTAGGAAACCTACTTTGAACATAAAGTTTTTTTAGCTAGGTTGCGTGTAGGCAATTTACAACATTGATGCTATGAAAAGAAAAAACCTTGATTTTTACTTCATGATGAGGCATTATGGTTTCCCTTCACGAACTAAAAGGTGTTACATAAATAAGTTTATTCCAAATATAGAAAAATCAAGCAAAATGAAAAGAACCAAAATAAGAAAAAACAAAACGAAAAATTAAACAAAAAAATATGTATAAAGGTGGATCTGGAATCATCAGGAAAAATACTTTTTTAGATATTGGCCATTCACCGAGAAGGATTTTGGTTGTCTCTCCAAATTGTGTGGACGAAAAGAGCTGGGACTTAGTTTTTCAGTGATTACAAATGGCCCCAACCACAGGTTCTGGAACTTGGTGTGTTCCCCTTTTCCTTCGTGAGGTTTATCCCATTTAAGAACCAAATCTCCTACCTCGAAGTTCCTATTTGAAGAAGAGTTTGAATCAAACCAACTTTTAACAATTTGTTGATGTTGGTCTAGCTTCTTCTTTTCTTGTGCTCTCACTTCCTCTAGTTTTAATAAGGCATTAATTCGATTTTCAAGAGGAGGACATTCCTCTTCTTGAACTTTATGCAATAATTGTAGAGAGGGAAGCATAACATGTGGAGGGAGAATCACTTCTCTTCCATAGACAAGAAAGAAAGGGGAATTTCAAATAGAGGTTTTTGGTGTCACCCTATTGGCCCAAAGTGCATTAAATAGTGAGTTGTGCCAGTTCTTATGATTTTCAGAAACTGTCCTCTTAATGATCTTGATCAAATTTTAGATGTTGATTCTACTAGACCATTTCCTTGGGGGTAGTAGCTAGTAGACTATTTCAATTTGATCCCCTTTTCCAAAGAAAAAACATTCATATCAAGGGATGAAAAGTAAGAAGCGTTATCAAAGACCAAACATTCAGGAATGCCGAACCTAGTAATGATGTTAGAATTTAGGAAAGATACTACCTGATTCGTGTTTACCATTCTCAAAGGTGCAGCTTCAGACCATCTGGTAAAATAATCTATTTCCGTAATGATATATTTGTGCTTCTTTGAAAAATTAGGGTTAATTGGCCCTATGATATCGAGACCCCACTACTAAAAAGGTGAATTTACAGTAACAGGCTGCAAAGAGAATGCTACCTTTTTCACCTGTCCAACAACCTTTTAGCAGATTATGCATCTACGACACAATGTGTGGGCATATTTAAATAACGTGGGCCAATAGTACCCAGCTTTTAACAATTTGTGAGTAGTGGTGTCTCCACTGAAGTGTCCACCAGCTTCACCTGCATGAAGTTCAGATAATACTTTTTCTGCTTCATCTTTTTCCAAACAACGCATCAAAACACCGTCGAAATTCTTTCGAAACAATGCATCATTTATGAACTGGAAAGATGCAGATTTTAGTCTAAGTGCTCTTCTGTTTTTAGGGTCAAGATAGAGAGGTTCAGATCCATGTGTCAAATAAAATTTAATATCATTATACCAAGAATTAGCAACAACTCGTGTACAACTGATTTGTTTTCCGCCATGCTGGTTTACAGTTAAGATACCAATTTGACTTTCTTGTTCTTTAACTGAATAAACAACTAGTTTACATAAGCCTTGACCTCTAAAAATTTGTGCAGGAGTTATTTCGAGGTCATATTATTGCAATGATGTCGTCCAATTTTCCTTTTTTTCACCCAATTCCTTTTGTACTAACAAATTTCTAACAATAGGATAAGGAACAATGACTTTAGTTCTAGATTTCAGCAGATAAGATCGGAAGTGTTTCACTGCTTTGAAGACAGCATAAGCCTGTTGATCTACAGCTGGGTAGTTGAGCTCTGATCCTTTGAAATATGAGCTCATAAAGGCAATAGGTATCTCATTAATTTCAACATTATTTTGTTTTAGCAAAGCAACATAAGATCTATAGGAGGCAAAAGTGTAAAGAGTGAAATCTTGCGAGAAATCAGGACTCATCAAGGAAGGGGCTTCCACTATGGAGTTTTTGATGGAATCAAAGGCTTGACTTTCCTGTGGTCCCCAACGATACTGAACATCCTTTTTAATTAAATTCTGCAATGGCCTTACCATTTCTGAAAAACTTGGGACAAACCTTCTAACAAAGTTATTCTTGCCTAAAAATGACTGCATGGCTTTTTTGGAAGAGGGAGGGGAAAGTTTAGCAATATCTTGGGTTCTTTCCATATCGATAATCATTCCATATTTGGACACTATGAACCCAAGAAATTTTCCTTGCTCGACTGCAAAGACTAATTTCTTAGGGTTGAGAGATATGCCATACTTGCGACATCGTTCTAGGACAAACCTGAGGTGAGACAAATCATCTTTCTTGTTTTTAGAGAAAATGGTTACATCATCAAGATAGACCACTACTGATTGATTTAGGAGACCACGAAAAGAAATGTCCATTGCTCTCTAGAAAGTGGCCCCGACATTTATAAGCCCAAAAGGCATCTTCCTGTAGGCATAAGTGCCCCATGGGGTAAGAAAAATGGTTTTGAATTGATCCGAGGGAGACATTAGGACTTGGTTGTATCCCGAAAAACCATCTAACAGAGACAGTCTTTCAGAACAAGAAACTTGTTGGAGAATTTGTTCCATTGGGGGAACGGGATAATTATCTTTGTTCGAGGCCCGATTCAATTTACGAAAATTGACACAGAGTCAAATTTCACCACTTTTCTTCCTTACAGGAACTAGATTAGACACGAATTGTGTGTGTCTCATCGGGAAGATTATCTTTACATTCAATAGTTTATTTCGTTCTCTCTTGACAGTGGGTTCCAACTTAGGGTGCATCTTTCTTAGTTTCTGCTGAAAAGGTTAGTTCTGGATTTTCATCGGAATTATATGTTGTATTATATTAGGATCAAATGTTTTTAAATCATCATATGTCCAGGAGAAAACGTCTTTGAATTCTTTAAATAGTTTTATAAAAGCAGGTCGTTCTTGCTTAGAGCATCCCATTCCCAAATTCATATTTTGAGGATTATCTTTAGTCACTAAAATTACCATCTCATAAACCAGAGAAGAACTATTTGTTTTACAATTTACTAGCCCTCTAAATTTATTATGCAAGTCATAAAAATTTTCTAGTCCTACCACAAATTTATAAATAGAGTTTACCGGATCAGACGTCGATTCAGGAAATCTAGGATCTGATATTACTATGAAGTTGCAGAGATTTTCATCATGAGTGCCTTCATCAATGACTACACCTTGGAAAGTGTCCTCCATATGCAAGAAGTTTAGGATTTTTTGATCATCGTCGAACACCCTCCAATTGGTAATGTTTTCTGGGATCGACGACTTGAACAATAATTCAATCGAAAATGCATTAGGAGAAATACCTTCTGTGGGCATCAATTTAGAAGTAACATTAGCTAATAAATTGGCCTCCGAATTGCTTAGTCTAGGAATGGAATTTATATTAAATGTTGAGAATTTTTGCATTAAACTTCATACCTTGGTTTGGTAACTTTTCAGATGTGGTGATAGGAAATGTATGGAATTCCTTACCTTCCTGAACACAATTTCTGAATCACTGAATACCATTAAATTTCTTACGTCCATATCCACAGATTTCCTGAGTCCTTGTAAAAGGGCTTCGTATTCAACAGTGTTATTGGTGCATTCATTCGAACTCTAATCAACAGGCAATGAAAGTTTTATTACCTTCAAGATCGATGAGCACACATCCCGCACCAACTCCTTCTTTGGATTTAGATCTGTCGAAGTACAATGACCAAATTTGAGCTTCATCGATAGTGTTTGACACACTTGGTGAAGTTGATAATTGAGTATAGGTCATAAGTCCTGATTGTTTCTCTGGATCGGTGATGGGGGAAGTTTCAGCTATGAAGTTACCAAAGAAGGTGTTCATTCCCTGCATTTCAAATGAGTTAGTAGATGAAGTAAAAGTTCTGTTTGCATCATTCAAATCCATTACGGTGTTCTTGAGATAGCGTTCATGGTTTATCCTAATTCTATTTGGCTGTCCATTTTCTGGCAGCCACAAATGAGACCAATTTGTGGCAAAGTAACCATGCAGTTGCTCGGACCAATCCCTACTAAAAAAAAAACCATAGAATTCAACGATGTCAACAACAATGATGTCAATAATTTGGTGAACCTTAGGATTAGAATACAACCTAACCAAAACATTCTTAAGTTCGTCGATTACCTTAACGTTCGTTCGATCAAGATGAATAATTTTGAGACTAGAAGGTTGAACTTCTGCATTAATTTTTTGGCAAACAGATAAAGGCATAACATTTGATGATGCGCCGGAATCCACCATGAAATTATGTACATTTCTATTGAAAATTTCAAAATTTAATAAGAAAGGTGGGATATTTTTGCGAGTATTAACAACAGAATTCTGTTGACTTTTCGTCGCTGTCCCTGAAACAATTTTATCTACATTTGATATAGTTTTTTCAGTCGAATCCCTTTTATCTGGAGGTTCAGATGTCATTTTAGTAGGGATCTTTTGGGCCATTTTTGAACTGATTTTTTCAGTTTCCTTGATGCTAGGATTGTTGTTTTTACTATTTTTTGCGATATTTTGAAGCATTTTCTGTAGAATAAGAGGAAATTTCAAAATCTCGTAAACATAAATACTAGCCCTTAATTTTTTTAGATCTTCAATCAAGTCATATTCTAAAGCTGGAGCTGCTAAAATCTGTTATATTTTAGCTTGTTTTGACTGTTTTGGAGGCATAATATCACTTATTTCTGAAGATGGTTTGCTCTGTGTGTTGATTCTTGTGTTGTAAGGGTGGATAGTTTCAAAGTTTTCTTGGAAAATACTGTCAGAGAAGTGTCCAAAGATATTGGGAGATTACTCCTCTTCTTCGGGTACTTCTTCTTCAACTATGACTTTAGAACTTTTAGGGGGGACAGAGTTGTCGTGTGCTTCAAGGATAGTTTGCAGAGCGTATTGTAAGATTTCGAAATTAATATCTTCAGGGGTCGGATTTGGCCAGTTGGGGGGAAAAGGCTTCCTAAAAGGAGGTTTAAAACTTCCTTTGCTTGAGGATGCTTCTTCGGCCAATCTCTTCAAGTCTATGACTTGATTTGATAATTTTTGGACAACCATTTGCAAACTTTCTAAGTCTAAACTTCCAGTTGGCTTTTGGCTTGGGGAGGCCTAGTAAGGATTTCTATTTTCTTTTTAGAAGATGAGGCTATTTCAACTTCACTATTGAGATTATCTTTCAAGCTTAATATATCCTTTTTGATTTGGCTTGCCTCCTCAAAAGCTTCCAGTAATGTAGACTTCCTAGACCTTTTAACCCAAATTACTACATTATTATGTAGAGCTTTGGTGTAATATGCAACATTAAGACTTTCAATAGGCATTAAATCGGTGGGAATTCAATTCTTTAACGTAAGGAACCTTTGGTTAAAATCTTTTACTTTCTCCTTAGGGTTCATTTTTAGGTTGGAGAGTTCCATAACCAAGACTTCAGGAGATTTATCATCGCCAAATTTCTCTAAAAAGCATGTTTATAAATTGTCCCAGGAGACAATGGTTTGGGGTTGTTGGGCAAAATACCATGTAGAGGCATTGCCCTCAAACGTATAAGGAAAGAGTCTACATACTACATCTTCATGCTCTACACTTCAAAGTCTAATGGCCAGCATGAACTTCTTTATGTGATCTTCAGTAGATTTTTTAGAATCTGGATCAAACTTAGGCAACCATTTCTCCAAGTGTTTTGGTAATGGGCTTTGGGGTCCAGGTATAACTACGACATCTTGATCGAGCCAGGGTCTGGCGGGGTTGTTTTAGTTTTCCATGGGTGTTGGTGGTGTTGAAGGATGAGATGGTTCGGACGAGGAACTGCCTTCATCAAATGATTCTACTCCTGAAGAGGATGGAGATGAATGAGGTGGGGAAGGTGGAAAACCAAATCTCCCAGCTCCGAGAATAGGTGTATCAGTAGGATTAGTAGTGTGTTCACCTAAGAAGTTTCAGAGAAGACCAGTGCCTTCAAGTTGTTCTCAGATATCCGAGAAGTCAAGGGGTTGCTTTAGTGGCCTATCAGGTTGTCTGATACGGGCCAAAGCACTGTGTGTCCTTATGAGTGAGTGACGAACAATTTCTTGTACATCGGTTCCTTGAGGATTTGGTGTTACCAACTCAACGAGAATCTCAAGATTTTCATTCTAGGTATTTTTTGTTTCAAGTGTAACAACATTGTCTGAATGACTACGTGTTATGATAGGGGAGCAAGTGTGTGGGGGAGGAGTCTTACGACTTCCATGTGCCATCAATTGTATTCAGGCCCTCCTTCTAGTGCCATTTGTTGACGGGATAAATTGTCCGATTGTCAACTGAAAGAACGAGTCCGGTCAGGGGTTGTATAAGTAACCCAAGCCATTTGGTGTAACTCACTCTTATGGGTTTAATGGCTCCGTTAGCCAATCTGAGGTCCTAAAAAAAAAAAAAAAACAGAGAGATAACTAACTAATTGCTAAAACTATATTATATATGTACATATACTCTAATATAACTATTGTAGGTGTATTTAAGCAGAAAATACACAAATATCACTTATGTACATCATTTACAAGTTGCAAGTTTTAATAGAAACTTACGAAACCAATGTAAAAATAATTTCTTTCGAGAAGCAGATAAAGAAAGCACATTCATATTTTTTTGTTTTCACTATATAAATCTAACAAATCATGAATTAACTAGACTATGAAACACATATGTACAGATAGTCAAAAGCTGATCTAAACTTCCTAGTTTCACTAATGCATAATTGACAAAAATTAAAAAACATAAAGGAGCTAACCCGATGTTAGTTTGCGAAATGTATCCGAGATTCTGTGTGAATAAAAAGCGTCCAGCTACGACGCCTATGAGATAAATCTGCAATAGACTTATAGTGCAAATGTTCTAAATAAATTCATAACCTATACTAGTAACTGAAATTTAATAACAGAATAGGTAATACAAATAAATCTTGTGATCTTATGATCGCAAGTGATTACAATAAGATAAATCTAAGTGTAACACATTGCATTTCATTGCTCATTTAAATATCAAAGAGAAATCCCAATATTCAAATCGAAGAAATGATCACGGTCTCAATATATGGAACAACAAGTCATGAACGATATTTTAAAATAGATATCCTGAAACATAACATATCAAGAGTCTAAATCTACATGACATATCAATATATCAAGATTACATAAATCAAAACATTAATGAAACACCATCTGCAGTGGACTAAAGATGAAATCTATACGCTATTCCATAAGTCTTGGAAATGATTCATTCATAATTCGTCCTAGGTCAAGATGCCCGTCACTTACAAAATGCATGGTTTTTAAAGAGTCTTTGGGAAATATGATCTCCTTATCTCTCAGGATAAGATCAAATTCCATCATATCAAAAGATTACAAATATGGGAGTTTACAGCCATCCATGATCAAATTGTATCTTCAAAAATTTATGAAAATTTTCCCTACTTACAAAATAAACAAAAAGAGATAGCTAATCAACTAGATCGAGCATGTTCCATCCCATAAGATCAACATCAGATATACCATGTCCTAAAAAAATGAAATGAGAATAAGTTAAGTATTTTATTAACAAATGATCACTAAATTTTATCTGAAAATGACTTGGCTACATAATATCACGATTTTGTAGCCATTCTTATATTGGTAAAAGAAATCCAAATTGAACCGATTTTATTTAAAAAGAAACAACATGACTGTAATAAGAATCGTCTTACCATTTAACTAATAAAAAAAGTGGATCAAGAAATCTCGGAATTTATTATGGCCTTCACACTGTCAGCGTTCTTTATCACAATGTTGCTTGTATTTTTGAGATGTTGGGCTTGTCTCTATTCATTTGTCTTGAGGTCACAGTTTTATTTTATGAGCAATTCATTGTGGTTTATGAGAGATTTAATCCTTTCTTGTAGAATATGAATATCCTTATAGTACTGTTCAATCCAATGCAAGCAGACCTCGCAATGCACAGAAGGAGCGACCTATCGATGGAGAGTATAGTCGGGTGTAAGAACATCAAACCTACCTGTTGTTGGCCCTTGAACGAGATTTATACCAGTGAACCCTTTTCTACCCCCGAGACAAGGTGGAAGGTTGTTAACAAAGTTGTATGGATGAATCGGATCCGATTTGTGATAATCAGGATCCTCCTCTGTGAGAAAATTCTCAAATTTTGGATCTGGATCCTCATGGATCTCGATTGGGTCGATCAAGCTCACATGAGGCTTAGATTGATTATGAAGACTTCTGGAAATGATTCGACCAGATCTCTTATTTCGAAACACTACCATTTCATACTTTTGTTTGCGATATTTGTTAATACAGGGTTTCGTATTAGCATTAGGGTCAATAAATTATTCATGCACAACGGTATCATTTAACTTAGGTTAACATTCTATTGTTCAGGTGAAGAGTGACTAAGTGTTTCCTCATCACGAGGGTTTGTCTTCAAAGGACCTATCTTTTCACTTGATAAATCAAAATGTTTCTCTATCATAGGCTTATCCAACATAGGGGTTTTTGTAGGAATGGCTGTAACAAAACCGTTTCGAGCTAAGAACCCATCCCAATCATCATCCAGGGTTTTCAAATGATGAATCAACAACATTTTAATTAAACCATGGTGAAAGAGGCTAGAGTCGAGGCTATGCTTCTTGTATCTGTTCGACATTTTTTACAGACTCCTTAGCAAATAAAATGACACATTCAAGTGGAAGCCTATAAAGTGCATGAGCAATCACACATGGTAAGGAAAAACTAGGCCATAATGGCCTTCATAGGTAATAAATTGTTTTAAAACTGATAACAGACCATGCGATATAACCTTAAGTAGGGAAATCGAAATACCTTTGTCACAACAGTCAATCTTTCTGGCGATCATGAAAAGACTTCAGGGAACTTCATCAATTTTAGAATTCTTAAACCACTTATGACCAGTGAGAGGGAGCCCTATTGCTTCACTCAAAAACTCTTCAGTGACCTCCAACTGAACATCACCAACCTTTGCTCTGTATCCATCAAACTCTTGGGCGAATTCTTTGGCCATGCACATGTTATACCCATTGAACTTCTTAATGAACATATCCCAACCCTAGTGTTTCAAATCCTCACCTACATCATCATGAAGCAACAACGCTTGAGAGCCATTCGGCTCTATTCGGATGATAGGAGCCATTAAGGGTTTGACCAGACTATAACAAGAGTGACTCAAACTAACTGTGGGTTTAGATGGTAGTGGTAAGAGGGATAAGTCTGAGCAGATACCATGAAAACAAAATAATTAGAAAACCTGAGTGATCATAGGATACACATGAAGGTCTCGGTTATGAGGTTTGAACAATCTTGGCAATGAAATCTCTAAGTACATCACACTACACAACCCTTAACTCGAAATGAGAGACCTGTGAATTCATTCTGTCAGCCAAAAAAAAGTATAGGATACGATTTCGGTGCATTTAATCCCCACATCATGTAATGGATACAGTCGACTTGCAAAGGATTGGAATGGATATGGTTTTACAATTCAAATGTGAGTCGATGTTTGGTATTATAGTTGATTTACAAAGGATTCAAATAAATAAGCTTATAGTCCAAAACAAAAACCAACATGGGTACTATATCAACATTCGATAAAATCTAAAGGAAAACCATTTAAGTATGAAATATGAAGTAGATGTAAGTCATAGTGAACCTTTAAAAATATATTTTGAAAAGGGATATAATACGAAATCAGGCTTGATTCATGCTTTCAGTCATGAATCAAGCATGAAAACGAAGAATAAAAAGAATAATCAAACATCTTTTCTAATACCAAAAATGACCCCCAAATAGTAATATTTAGATGATAAGGTGTAGGAAGCTACAGGAAGTGTCGTTTTTCATTCAAAATAGCAAAAACATGTAGGCCTGCCAACAAGTACCTCTGCATGCTCTTCACATTATCACTATTTTTCCCTACAGGTTGTTCACTGCAGCTCTTCCTTACTTTTGCATAGCTCCATAGCAGAATCACTTCACTTGTCTGGTTTGCATGCATTTGTCACTTCGAGTCATCTCTTGATTATCATGGCAACTCTTCATCTTCTCTAGTGGTTCTGTTGCCTGTGAGTTCATCATCAATGCCTGTTATGCTGAGATTCCTTATCTTCTCTAGAAGTCGAGACTCTTCATCTTCTCCATTAGTTACAGCTAGTCAACTATGGCTTCTTTGGCTTCTAACCCCTTCCTTCGCGTGACCACCGGCGGTGTCCAAGCACTTATTCAAAAGATGCTTCCCGATTTCTGTCTAGTGAACTCTAGCTCCATTTCATGATATGACCTTGGGTTATGAGCTTCATGTGACCAAGCGATTGTGTGTGTGCCGAAAGGTGGTTTAGACCAAACTGCTTTTCTCCCTGCAATTCACCACGAGCTTCCAGGCATCCTTTCTCCAAAACCATGGTTTCAATTGTGGCCTGCTCATGAAAAATTAAGGCCCGAGCATGTTTTGGCCCCATAATAGAGCACAACCATTGATCTCATGATCTTGATGGTGCTCTTGAACAGATGGTTCAGATCTATCCTCTCGAGTCAATGGACTAGATCTCTCCTTCCTCCATCAATGAATAAGTTTTCCTTCTCTCAAGCCCTATTGTTGTTGACTGGATATCTTCCAGAATGGAAGATCTGGTAACATATATCCTCTTCAATCGAAGGTTCTACCTTCTTTTGTTTATCCATGCAGGATCCTTAGTCTTAGTGATTAGATGACACGTGTCCCTCCAAACCAATGGACGAGATCGATTTCACAAACCAGGCTCTGAGAGTTTCAATTCTCAAGTTCTCATTTTCTCCTGGAGCATTTCATCTAGAGTCCATGATCCAACCACGCGTGTCCCTCTTAGATCAACGGTTGAGATCTCCTTCGTGTCCCCAGACTTCAGAGATTTCAATTCTCAAACTCTCGTTCATCCTTCCTATTCTTTTTCCCAAAGTTGACAATCCACTGACGCATGTCCTCGCTGACATCGTCTTCCACTTGTACTTTCTGACATGGTCTACCACGATATAACTGTCATTCTATGATCTCCAGATTCGACGGTTGATGAAACTTCACATTCTGGGGATTTCAAATTTCAAAATTTCCTGAGTGTAAAATCCTCACATCTTTATATACGAAGTGAATGATGTTTATTTGATCAGGATATTGGATCGACAGCTCGATCTTTCTGTGATGCAAATTTACTAGCTTATCTCATCCTTCCACTCAAAATTGATCCAACGATTTTGATCAAATCACAACTTTGCGTTTCGGGTGTATGAACATGAGACAACCATGAATCTTCCAACTCCCGACTCCCGATTTTTGAAACTTGCTCCAGATCAATAACTGAAAACCCTCTATGATCCAATGGTCTAGATCTTATCATGACTTTGGAGGACAACTCACCTTTGAATTTTCCAGTTTGCGAGTCACCGAAATGTTGATCTCTCACCATGTGTCCTATGGATCAAACGGTTCAAATATCATCATGATTTCTCATTTTGTGGAGTTGGAGGATGGCTCTTGGTCGTATCCTCTTCGCAGTTACACTGGATCCAACGACTGTTAGTCGTCGGTGCTCAGATCCAATGGATTAGATATGTACTTCTCCTCTATGCTTCCTCTGGTCATTGGACTCTGATCTAATGGACATCGGATATTCGGGATTGGTGATCCAACGACCATTGTCGCTCCTCCTCCTGATCTCTAGATTTCTCAAATCTCTAAGTGTCAAAGGTTCTGGGAGTCCTGATGACTTTAGGTCTTTTCTACATTTCTGAGAATGCTATCTCTCCTAAGCATTGGTAATGGAATTAACCTGGACCCTGGTGCACACTTGTGCTCTGTGTGAAACTCTATGCTATTCCTCTCTGAGCTTGGATTGCACACTGTTTGCTTCCTCACCTGAGCTTACCTTTGATCCTTCTGTGAGCCATGAACTTTGATATTTGTGCGAGCCTTGATGTATGGGATCTCATCTGTGCATCTTAGAACACTATCTCTCATGAGATTTGATATCTGCATACTTTTTTCTTCTTCACCTGAGCTTATGATGTTCTTGTTTTTCCATTGATGCACACTCTGATCTTGCCATCAATGACAAGCACACTCTGCCTGTAATCATGCCATCGTCCCTATTGTTCTTGCCATCAATGACAAGCATGCTCTGCTTGTAAACATGCTAATAGATCCCACCAACCATATCATGACCTTCCACTTATGGTGCTCTTCAAACAACATCATGGATGACTCCATCTGTTTAAGGTTATTTCAGCACACACTCACATGTCCATCAACCAAGTGGTATGTGGATGAAAAATCAGGATCCCACGTGACTTTTGAATCATTGGCCAAAACATTTTTGACCTTCTTTCAACTGCCAGTTCATCATGAAAATGGTCTAGAACTACTCTCTGAATGTAAAAAATCCTCAGCCACACATATCGTCGACCACATTCATGAATGGCGTCGACGATGTATTTTATGCAAAGCAGAAACCACCAAAGAAAAATGCCTCAATTGGTTTCTCCAATCACTCATCTCTATCCTTGCCATAGATGTGGCCTCCACCTTCCCCCAAACTGAAGAAGATGCCATCAACAAGGCTCAACAATACGACCTCATTTATGCTCAGTCAAGATACTTATACAAAGTACTACCTGACGCCCCAACACTCATACCATTTGGCTAGGACAAACCTGGGATGTCTCACTCAGTGTATGGATTAATATGTACCAGAACACACCACAATCCATACATCCAACCACCACCTATGTACGGTACACCCCAATATATGCCAATCTATGGAGGACCATCTTACTACCCTCCTCCCCCTTACCAACATCCATATCTTGTGGCCCCTCCTCCACCCATGAGGGGACCCTTGCTGGTACCCATGATGCAACCGACCTCTTAACCAAGTTATGGTACACCTACTACCTCAACTTACAACATGGGCACCAATGAAAGCACTACACCTTCCTATGCACCCTACGAATCATTGCCAAAAAATAATCCATACTTTCCATTTCCTGGCCCTCCACAGCCAACGAATCCTCCACAAGGACAACCACATGTTGGGGTTAAATTTGTTCAGCCCTCTCCCATTCAGAAATTTCAAAATTTTGAACAACTGAATGCAGAAAATCCATCCCATCAACCGAATAGTGCCAAAAATAAAGGAAAAAAGTGAAACAATAATAACCCCGAGCTAGGGGGAAATAACCCCCAACAAAACCAACCTTCTTGGGGCAACCAAAACTAGGGTCACCAAAACCACCAAGGGGGCAATAAAAACAAACACCAAGGGAGGAAAAACAACAACAACCTCCAGAAAAAATTCCCTTGCACTCTTTGCAGTGAGCACAACCATTACACTCACCATTTCCCCCAAATTTCTGACTTCAAATAGATGAAAGATTCCATGAACGTGCCACGTCCTCCTGCGTCACCTGCCCCTCAGTAGGCCCCACAACAATATTTGCAGCAACCACCCCCGACTATATTGCAAAACCCTATTCCACACCAAGGTGTGATGAATACCCAGCAAGAGATGCATCCTACCCCACCACAAATAGGACACTGTCAACTCCCTGGAAATCCGGCGGACCACAATATCCTCCTCACTAGTGAAGTATAAATTCTTCTACAAATGTGTAGTCGTCAATACAACACACCCCTAGAATCTGATCCCACCACTTCAGACACAGTTCCAGCTACATCCAGACAACCCTTGATGATTCCATGCCCTAACACTAAACCCCTCATTCATATTCCTTGCATCCCATTACGACGGAATGTCAACAACCCTCAGGCTAGGGAAGCACATAATTACAGTCTAGTCGATGACTTGGTGCAATCTCCTGCAACCATGTCAGTATTGGAGGTCCTTCAAACCTGTCCCACTCAACGAAAATCCTTTATTTCCACCTTTGGAGCAGTCGACCCTACTAATACTAGACTCATCATATTTGATCTAGATTGTGGGGAACCTCATCTCCCCTCTTTGGTAGCTTTCCAGATACCCATCAAAATTTAGAACTTCACGGTTAATCGATGTAGCATTGATGAAGGTGCATCCACATGCATCATGTCCAAAACTGTATGGTAGAAACTTGTCTCCTCTGAGCTAATACCATCTGCCATCACTTTGAGAGCTTATGAAGGACGACCATCTTCTCCTGAAGGGCTCTTTCAAAATATCCCCATTGAACTCAAGGGAAAAACTATCCTTCAAACATTGAGGTTATCGATGCACCGCTCGATTACAACATCTTGTTTGGACGTAGCTACATGTATGCTATGAAAACAATGGTCTCTTCTGTATTTCAAATGATGATGTTCCCCCACAACGGGAAGATCATCACCATAGACCAAGTTTCACATTATGATCCTAACCACCCATCTAACATTGATAACATCTTACCTCTCTTCCGCACTAGTTCCGATGCATATCCCCTCATGGATATGGCCCCCAAGATTTTCAAAGACCCATCTTTTCTGGTGAAATACCACAGAGCACCCCCACTCATACACCCTGCAGTAGAAGTGTGTGTCATATCTTCCCATGGAATTGAAACTGGAGATATCATTCCTCTCACAGAGGCTTCTCCACTCCTTGAATTCCAACTAGTTGAAGAAATCCTACCTCAGGGATCCCCTGAGAGCCCTACAACACCACTTATCCCTGGTTTCACCCTCCCCCAGGGTCAAATCTTGGTTTGGGAGACCATCCCCCAATCCATTACTCAAATTCCCTTCTTCTACCCCCCAGCAGGAGTACAGGCTTTCCAGGAATCCGCAACACTTACCTTTCCCAACATGGTGCTCTCCATTCTGGTATGGTATCTACACCCACCCATGATTTATCCTCAACCATCCCTCCCTGCCAAAACAAAGCAAATCCTGATGCAGATTCCAATACTAACTCCGACCACACCTCCCTCACCCCCACTTTCCAGCACCACCACGATTGTTGGGGATAGATGAAAGAAGAAAGAGCCCACCACTCCACTTCCTCCCTGAGTTCAACCTCCTTGCACACTATGCAAGAGAGAGGGACACCCCACAAATAGATGTCCCTCTCTCCTCAAGTTACAGAATTTGATCCAACTCCCTCAAGCCTCCACATCAGTAGTCGCTTCACCAAGAACACCCAATACTACTACCGGGTCCCCTACTACAGGAAGTAAATGGCTGCAGACCAAATTCACATATGCCATATGTTCATAGTATGGCCACTACACTCATCATTTCCCTGCCTTACCTTAGTTCCAACAGACACTAACATTCGTATGCCAAAGATTTCAACAAGACCCCTCTCCGCCCATGTCATCGAGTACCCATGTCACTGAAATCCTTTATGTCATGACCTCATTCAAAGAACGTATGAGGTTCCATTACTCTCTTTATGACTCACTTGATCATTTCATGTACCAGTGTCCTACGATCATTAAATACAGACATCATCAAATGGCCCTTATTCAAAATCCTCCAACCACCTCACTTCTTGTGATGCAAGTGATTCCCCCTATTCCTTCTCTAGATACTATCCACATCATCTCCCCTAAACTTGATTCACTTCCCACCCCCCGATGGTTCATGGATAGATTGTCTGAGGATTTTCTCCCAAATCCCCCCATTCCCCGGTTCATTTCCCTCAGGAAATCTTACCCCCAACCAAAGTTTATAACCCACAGTGTCTGGACATTTGGTTTATGTCAAACGTGGTATCACACCATAGTTGTTATGCATCCTCTACATCTTCCCCACCTAAAGACAATCACACGGTGATAATCACCAATGTTACTTCTCCGAATCCCCTATATTATCACATTTTCCACTGCGATGAAGATATCCTAGAGGAACTAACTACCCCCGATTTCCCATGGAATGCACTCGATCATTGAGTGCTCTTTCTCTCGCATGAAGCCTTTAACCCTCCTATCCAATCCTCCATATGTGCAATAAAAACCAAGGATTTTATTCCATCAGGTCATATAAACTGGTTCAACAACCCTATCCCTTCCCCTGATGCTTTTAAAGAAGGCAACATAGCCAATAGTTCCCCCACTATCAAAATTGACATTTCCATCAAACCAGGAATCATAGAGGAAATTACCATTGGCGCCGCATGCTCCCTTAAAGAACTCACAACTTATAAAGCTCTCTTTCAAGAATACCGAGATATTTTTGCCTAGTCATACACAGAGATTCCTGGCCTCGATCCTTCTATCGTCGAACATAGCATCGACACATGGCCTGATGTCGCCCCAGTACGTCAAAATAAAATACCACTTCACCTATCTAAATCCATGGCTACCAAAGAAGAAATTGATAAGTTACATGTTGTTGGGTTCATATACCCCATCACATACACGTCATGGGTCTCCAATCCTGTCCCTGTCAACAAAAACAAGACATTATTCGCATCTGCACCAATTTTCATGATCTAAATCATTCTTGTCCAAAAGACAACTTCCCAATTCCTTTCATCAACCAAATTATTGATGATTGTGTTGGCCACGAGGCCTTGTCCTTCATGGATAGGTTCTCTGACTACAATAAAATCCATATCCATCCTGCAGATCAGTATAAGACCATATTTACCACCCCATGGGGAACTTTTTCTTATCGTGTCATGACTTTTGGACTAAAAAATGTAGGTGCAACGTTCCAACGGGCCATGAATTACATTTTTTGTGATATTTCTTGCATCATTCTCGCTTACTTGGACGACCTCACAGCTCGCTCCAAGAAACAAACTCAACATCTAGATGACTTACGGGTCATCTTTCAACGATGTCGACAGTACAATATCCACTTGAACCCCCTCAAGTGTGTGTTTTGCGTCACTTCCGAACGCCTTTTTGGGTTCATCGTCTCCCAACATGACATCACTGTGGACCCCCTTAAGGTCCAATCTATCATAGACAATCCCCCACCTAGGAATTTGTGCCAACTGCAGAGCCTACAAGTCAAAGCCAACTTTCTTCGACACTTTGTCCTAGATTATGACACTCGCACGCACATTTTTCTTCTCTTACTACGTCATGATATCCCCTTTCAATGGGATGAACATTCCCAAACCGCTTTTGATGATTTAAAAGCAACGCTGTCCAATGCCCCTTTGATTAGTCCTCCCGACTATGATCGCGACTACATTCTCTACCTTTTGGCCTCAGTCATTTCCATAGTAGGAGTTCTCGTCCAAATAGGGGATGATAACCACGAGCATGTTATTTACTACATTAGTAAAATCCTTTCAAGACCACCCCTAAAGTAGAATCATGAAGAGAAACTCGCCCTTGCAATCCAAAAACTACCTCATGCAGTACTTGCTTAGTTGATGACAAATTAACGGTAAATTTGCCCGATGGATCATCATTCTTCAGGAATACGACCTAGAGTTTTTAACTCCCAAAAGAAGGAAAGCACTTGTTCTCAGTGAAATCATGACGACGTTTCCCTCAGACGTTACAATTTCACCCATCAATATGGATTTTCCCGACGAACACCTCTTCTACATCCCCTTGGCTGACCCCTGGTATGGTGACCTTCTCGTCTACCTTCGAACATAGAAGTTTGGGTCTCATCTCTATCGAGACGATCATCAATGCATTCTTCATTAGGCCCCTCCATACCCCCTCATCGACGAAATTTTATATCGACATGGAGTCGATGCCATACTCCGTCGATGTTTGACAATCGACGAAGTAGACATAGTCTTGCACGATTGCCATAGCAGTGCCTGCGATGGCGACCTCTCAAGGATGTCCATTGCCAAAAACATCATTCAAGCTAGATACTTATGGCCCACATTGTTTCATGACTACATCCATGTTGTCAAGCGATGCAACAAATACTAACTTTATGCAAACAAAGCATGAGCACCACCCGCTCTTCTACATCCAGTCATCACTACCGACCCCTTTTGCAAATGGGGCATATACTTCATGACTTGCAACCCTCCATCTAGAAATGGGAACAAATACATCATCATGGAAACATATTACTTTACCGAATGGGTCTAATCCATGCCTACCTTCAACAACACCACTGACACAACAACACATTTTATCTTCAACCACGTAATTACCCTCTTCGAAGTCCCACTACAGCTAGTCTCCGATCACCATAAACACTTTTAGAATGAGATCTTCGTCGAACTCTCCTCAAGGTTAGGCTTCTCCCATGAGTTTTCCTCCCCATAATCATCCAATCTCGTCTAAAAACCACTTTTCAACTCACTACGGCCGCAGGTACAGATGAGGTGGCATTGTGGCCCCCACAACTATATATCGCCCCCTTTGCCAAACTTCCACACTAAATTGCAGGAGCTCAGAGCCTCTATTTTTTGATTCGTCTTCAGCCATGAAATCAGGATCTTGCCGTCTACACAGTCACCTTCCCTAGGCCACCATCATCACTTGGATCTGTGGGATAATTTTTCTCACATCATGCCCAGGTATGCATGCTCATGTTCAAAATTATCAAATAGTTGTTATATGTTATTTATCTTCAGATATTGTTCACATCGGCTATTCAGTTTTAATGTGTGCAGGTACTTGGTCATCACAAACTAGTGCAACCCCTTCAGGTATATGATCGATACTGACATGTAATCATTCCCTCTGAATACCAATTGCATCTCCCAGTCACACCCTCTGACATTTTCCTATATGGTCCTCACATTCGACTCTACAGTACTATCACCTACGCTACAATTTGGTACTGTCACTCGATAGCATTCTCCCCCACATAAATTTTCCCATTCATAGTCCCCCTTGGCACTTTGACACTCATGCTGCTTTCACCCCTTAGGGATGGGAGTCTTGATAGTCTTACACATTTCCGAGAATCAACCACATACTCCTTCTACTCATTTTTCTAGCTTTCCCAATGGACTCCCAGGTTATCTCATCAAGGTTTTATTTTGACTACACCCCCGTAGTATCATCAACCCTCCATTTCATCTACAATCAGTTTTCCCATCTACAAATTTCCCTCCATTTATTTAACTCATACAAAAACCCACTCATGGGGCCGCCACCCTCCACCAGTTCTCCATGCAACTTGTTCCCTCACAGGCCAAGCCATCTTGCACTGGGACACCTGTTTTTGTATTTGTACACTCATCCAAAATTATTCTTTATTCATTTTTTTGTTGTAAAAAGCCTTTGTTTCCAACATTTACATAGTTTTTTGTTGTCGCCATTGGCAACCTCCTTTTCATGGAAATTCAACCCATGTTGTCCTTGGTTGGGGCATTCAATATCTTCCACTCATGTTGACATCTTCAATAAACCCCTAGTATCATACAGTCCATGTACCCCTGATCTCTAAGTTTTTCCACTTTGTTACGCCTCTGGCACAATTTACACCTATGTCTCATTGTCCCCCTGATGCTAGATCCAGTTTCACATGTTGCTTCTACTCATCCTTCACATATATCCCTAACTAAGGGAAATCTTGAGTCTGACCACATATTGACTTCGTCCATGTTTCTCATCAGTTCTTGATCTTATCTAGTGGATTTCATGAAGCCCTTTTGATTCTTGGAGTCACGTCTCCCTTTCTGTTGACATCAACAAAATTTCTAGAAGAGCAAAAATATATTGACTCTCATTACCTTTACAATGAAGAGTCTCGAACGACATAGAGAGAACCATCATTTCCCTCTACTTTTGTTGACCCGCATAAACATTCGACTTCAACACAATATCATGTTACATTTGGTCTTACTATGCGACTATTTCAGTTGTTTTGTACTAGTCGAATACCTTTGAATTCATTAGGCCATCAATGCCTACGAGTCATAGACACTTCTTACATGCGTCCTTGACTCTTTTCAGAGTATTTTCATCATCAGAATTGTCATCTGTCATTATCAAACTGCCTCGGAGGGCGCTACAATTATCTACATTAGCATAGAACTTCAGTTACTGTGATACATTTTTGAGTTACATTACACGAGCATGGGGCATGCCCGCCTCATTTGTATACATATTTTATTTTCCCCTACCTAGAGAAAGGTTTGGGTCCAATCATTTCCCCTCTCCCTCCGAAGGATCGCTCTTGCAGTTCCTATCAACACTCTTCATTACAATGGTACTCTCAGTAGAAGAAACATTGATGTATTTTGGCTATATGTATGCTCCTAACCTCACACATCAGGGGGCATCTGTTATCACTGAAATTTCGTTCGCAAATGGTTACAGGAATACATCTCCAAACACCTATTAGTTCATCTGCAACCCCAAAAATGAATTTTCAAAAGGCATAAACTATACAACTGGTCAAAAAATTGACATGCGCCAAAACACTAAAGGAAGCGCATGCACGTGCGCAGGCCAAAGAAGCCAAAAGAGCACACATACGATCGATGCATGAATGTGTACGAGAAAAGCCATGCACTCCTGTGAACGATGCATTTATGGTTCTTGTCGGCCCCTCACCCACTTTTGGACCAACTCCCAACTTGATTTGACCCTCAAATCCAAGATGCATCTGAGTGGGGGGCTGGTCAAAGACCTAAGGGTTCCCTAAAGGGCCCCTTGTTCAAACTGAAGACCGGTTGGATATTGCCTCAAACAATTGCTATAAAAAGAGGCCATGGGTGCACTAAGAATTCAAGAATCTCATTGTATTGTTATGTTGCCTCTATTCTCTTACAAGAAACCTCTTTTCTTCTTGGAGCATACTAGCATCATATAAATAAGCTATTGACCTCACCTCTTAAGGGAATAAGCTCGGATTTCTTCACCATTTGCTTTCTAGTTTATCATTTGTAAGAAGAGCTCTCACATAGGGGACTCAAGAGCCCTCCCAAGGAGGAAAAGGGGATCCATAATTCCTCCTTTATCTGTGGTGTTTGCCCACTACTATAGTTATCCATTAGTGGCATGATTATTGGTAATTTGTTTGATTGATTTTGGTTCTAACTTCCTTATGCATTTTAGTTTTGTTTCTTTAGTTGTTTGGTTATTTCATGTGATTGAATTGTCTAATTCATACACTAACCTTTGTCCTGTCTAGCAGACCCAACTAGACTTGCAAGTTCCCTTCTTTTTCTCATTCAAGTGGTGAAAGGGACACAACACATTGTTCAGCCCCCAAGCTCTTCCCTACTTGATTGAAAACCTCATTGTCTCTCTTATATGATATTTCCTTTGGTGGAGGATTGAAGTGGTGGAGGCCCAACTAGAAGGGACTTAGTTTCTCGGTTTCGAACTGTGCCGACACATAAGTGTTGGATATATTGTCATTGATGTCAACAGTCGATGTGATGATCTATTGTTAATGATGAATTACCATAGATGAGATTGTCATTGATGTCAACAAGTATATTAGTTAGCAGAAGATGTCAAATAGTATGCAGAGATCGAAAGCATAAGCTCAGAAGAAGAAGCGAACAGTATGAAGATCAAAAGCTTAGAAGGGAAAACACAGTATGTTAGCAAATGCAGAGATAGGCTGAAGAAATTCATGATTATCATTGATCACGATAGGATTAACAATGTTCCTATGATAAAAACTTAGGAGGGTTAGCGAAAAAGATCAAAGCTCAGAAGAGATGGCACAATGAATTTCAGAAGAAACATTGGACGACCAGTCAAACAATATATAATGACTATTGTCAAAAAAAGATTAAAGCTTAGGAGAGTTAACAAATGAAGATAAAAAGATCATAAGAGATGGCATGATAAAATTCAGATCAAATCAAGACTGTCAGATCTACAAGCCAGATCAACGACAGGGATGGATTGCGGGGAGAGAAAGAAAAATTAAAATACTCACCAATTACAATCCCACAATCCATCTAGATCATCAGATCTCATAGCTTCAAAGATCTACGACTGCGGTTGATCTGACAAATGAATAGTTTAAGTAAGATTAAATCATGATCGTTGGATGTGCAATCGCCAAATCTACGACAGGGATAGATTGCAGAGATTGAAAGGAGAATTAAACATCGCGCTTGTTCCAATCCCACAATTAGTCAAGACCGTCTGATCTTAGAGCTTTGAAGATCAAAAATTGTGGTTAACTCACCAACACTGCATAACTTCCAATTGTG
Organism: Picea mariana; assembly: GCA_032191745.1. Taxonomy (NCBI): domain Eukaryota; kingdom Viridiplantae; phylum Streptophyta; class Pinopsida; order Pinales; family Pinaceae; genus Picea; species Picea mariana. Next base: position 131,849 of record JASDQU010503617.1, read on the forward strand.
GAGTTTGGGTGATGAGTTAAATCACTCGCAATTCGTGGTTCTGCAATCATCCTTGATCGTGGATCTGCTTCAAGAATCTTCACAACCGTTGGATCACTTTTGAGTGGAAGGACAGGATAAGCGGGGAAAAATGATTGGGAATTCGATTATGTGAATTCTCGTCAACTGTCGGATCAATTTCGAGTGGAAGGACATGATAAGCTAGCAAAGCTGCATCACAAAAAGATTGAGCCGTCGATCTAAGACCCTGATCAACGAACACAATTCGCTTCAGGTCTAAATTTCGAGGAGGTTACGCTCTGGAAAGTATGAGATTTCAAAATTCTCGAAATGTGAATCTCCGTCAGCCGTCGAATCATTATGAGTGGAAGGACATGATAAGATAGAGGATTTGCAACACAGACAAATCAAGCCATCGATCTAGTATCATGATCAACGAACAACATTTAAGTTCAGGTATAAATATGCGAGGAGGCTACACTCAGGAAAGTTTGAGACTTGAAATACCCGAAGCCCGAAAATATAAAATGAAGAAGGACCGTCAAATTTGGGGGACATACAAGGACCATTAGATCAGGGTTGTTAGTCAACAGAACACATTAGTAAGAACATTCAACAGATCACGTTAGCAAGAACATGTGGCAGACCACATCAGAAGACCAAATCAACAGACCACGTCAGCAAGGATATGTGGCAGACCATGTCAGTAGACCACGTCAATGAATACACATGGCATAATCAGATGATGACAAGCGTCAAGAGGAAATTGGCTCATGCCATGTAAACAAGTGACGTAAGAAAGTTACGTCACTCTGGGAGAATTGCTTTGGGAGTTTCAAATGTCAAACGTCACAAAGTCTCAAAAAATGAAGATCCAAAGTCGCTCTCAGCCGTTGATCTAAGATACACTGGGAGTTAGGAGAACGTTAGATCCAAGAGAAGAACATGTGCCACATGAGGATCCACGTTAGCAAGACTACGTTAGCAAGGACACATGGCACAATCAAACATTGACAAGTGTCAAGTTGATTCGACATTTCAGGTACATGGAAATCACAAATCCGAGTGACACGTGGAAACTACTAGTATCATGACATATCATCAAGTGACATAAGTAAGTGACATCACTCCGGAGGAAAGAAGGGGTTTGAGATTTGAAATCTTCGAAGTTCGGAGACCCGAAGGAGATCTCGACTGTTAATTCGAGAGGGACACATGTCAATGGTTTGTCAGCTCTGGAAGATTGACATACAGAGGAAACAAGGGGTCAAGACTCGAAATATCTGAAGTCCAGAGACCCAAAAGAGATATCGACCGTTGATCCGATGTTAGGTTGCATTCTCAACCATTGATCAAAATACAATGGAAGGATAACGTAAGCATAATAGATGAAGTCGTGGAGTAAATGATGGCCATTCATATCATTTCTTGATTAAGTCCTGGCTGTTGGATTCAACAATGAAGGATCGAATATAACCATTGATTTGGTTCTAAGATATAAATGTGAACCATTCGATCTGTTCGGCAATATCGTATTTGAGAGATTTGAAATGTCAGAAGTCATGAAGAACTGAAGGGTGAAGACCCGAAGTCCCGACAATTGTCCATCACATCGGGTGATTGAATCATGACCGTTGAGTCAATAAATGCTCAAGAGCTCATATCGCCTAGCATTTGGTCAACGCCATTGGTCATATGGTAAAGAGATTTGAAAGGGAAGAATGTAATGCGTCTCTTAAATTGTTAAGCAGGTGGTTCTACGCCATTAACCATATGAACATGGTTTGAAGGAAGCTCCGATCTCTGTTATCACAGAGACGAAGGAAATCGATCCATGCTTGTGATCGATTTTTGAAAGGAAAGGGGATGCGAGGTGTAATGCTAAAGACCTGGATTGATGATCTCTGGTGGTCCCAAAAGTTATTGTAAATGAACAAGTTAGTTATAACTTGTTTCACAAGTCGGCTCAATAACTTAAACAAGTTTTGAGTATAAACAAGTATAAATACAACCATGATTGGTTCACTTGAAATGATGCTTGTGGATGAAGAGTGGCTTTTGAAGTGAAGAGGCGGATCTGGACCTGAGTTCTGTGCGAATATAGGAGAGATGTAGAAGTGAAGAAGGCGCAAATATATCAGAGGAAAGATAAAGCGAAGAAGGCACAAATTTCAAGGAGAAGATGAAATGCGGTGATGAGCATTTATGATATACCTCTAATCATGAGATATATTTGATTCTATAATGGATCACTGCTATTGGAGTTGAATGAACTCTAGTTGGATAGACTGTGTTCTATTAGCAAGCTGGGTCTTGCAGCAAGATGGGTCTTTCTT
>JASDQU010503619.1:0-21931 GCA_032191745.1 Picea mariana
GATGGAATGTTGCTTCATATTTCATGTACATCATATTTGGAGGATAGCCATAACCTTTTATGTAGTTTTTTTGAGTCCCTTAAGCATTTGTTGATTGAAGGGAATGATGATGATGATGTTGTGAGGATTGATTTATGATGTTTTCATCCATGCTAATGTTTACATTAGTCCAATCCAAGCTTGGATAGAAGAGGCTTGTGTTGGTGCATACTATTCTTGGCATGATGTTGAATTTCATGGCCATATTCATAAACACATTTCAGATTTCAACCTAACACTCATGGAGATTCCAACATTACTTCACTTGATTTTTGATGTATCCTTGATTCGGTTGGTGACCAAAAAAACAAGGAAATATTTCATTGCAGTGATGAGATGCTGAGATGATTGTTAAAATATAATTAAAAAGTACCTAGGCAAGTGTTTCTCATCACCTAGGCGCCTAAGGGGTGGGAAAGTGCCTAGTGTGGACCCTAGTCATTTAATTTGTGAGATACAAATTAAATGGTGACTTTATGACTTAAGTGAGGGGGTGAGTGAATAGACACTCAATCTCATGCACTCATCTAATCCAATCTCAACCATTGGATTAAGAGACTCTTCACCTACCACCATGAGGTCGACTAGGGTAGGAGGGCACACCCTTTCTAGGGTTGATTGTTCATTGTTGAGAGAGCAAGAGAAGAGGAGAGGGCGAGATGAAGGAGGCCATTATCTGAGCTAGGGCACACATTCCAAGACAACAAAGAGGTAACCTTTGGCACATAAATCGAGGAGAGAGTACAACCATTAATTGCAGACCGTACTGTATGGATTTGGAGGGCCGTACAACTTTAAAGTCAACAAAGAAATCGAGGCAAGGTACAACATTAAAGGAGGGCCGTACTGTACGGATTTTGAGGAGGCCGTACAGTCACTAATTGTACAAAAATCGAGGAACAATGTACAACCTAGGAGATAGGTCATACTGTATGGTCTGCAATTANATCGAGGAACAATGTACAACCTAGGAGATAGGTCATACTGTATGGATTTTATTAGTCCGTACTGCTGTTTATTGTTGCACAATTTTCAAGGTATTTTGCTGTGTGAATTTTCTGAGTTTTGGCACAGTTCCCAAGGCAATCGTACATGCATTTATTGCCTAGAAAATTGTTTCTACTGTTTGGCACAATTTTCGAGGTGATCGTACAGTCAAACAAGGTTCAGAAATAGAGGAGTTGACCTGTGCATTGGTACAAGAAATTTTGTTGTGAATTTCGAGGAGTTTGGCTCAACATTTTGAAGACAACTTGGCACGGTTTTCGAGACAAGTCTGTATTAAATTTCTGAAATTATTGACTTCTGTAAAAGACATTTCCTCTGACCTCAGAAATAATAAAACTCCCTCTCTCACTGGTTTTCCCCTTGTGGGTTTTTCCAGGGTCGCCATTAGACCAAAAATTACTGTGTCATATTTTTCTGAGTTATGTGCTGTTAATATTTTTTTATTTTTGTGTTAAACGATGTTCAAAATCCTCATGTTTTGGTTTTGAAAATTTATGTTATGCCGAGTTTAATTGGATGTCATAAAATTGAGTTTGGGCATTAAACATTGGCTGAAAAATCAGCAAGACTTGAAACTGGGTGGGGTCTGAAATTTTACATGGTATCAGAGCTGAGTTAAAGAAAAGCAAAGATATTTCAACAAGTCAGAAAATTGGGACAACAATCACTTCACCGGACATAAATTTTAATTTTCCATTTTCAGTAGAAAGGGGTCAATGGCTACAGGTTTGAGGGTTGAGGACATAGTTGATGGGGCATCAAACTTTGGTGCTTGGAAAGAGAGGATGATCTTGCTGTTGCAAGAAAATAAGTTGTGGGACATTGTTGAGAATTCCGCAACACACCCTGTGGTTGTACCTGCTGATGCTACTCTTCTTGTAGCATACTATAAAAAGAGTATCAAGGATAAGAGGATTATTCTTGATGCCATCAAGGACCATTTGATTCCTCACTTGATGGGGAAGACAAATGCCTATGAGATGTGGGAGTCTTTGACGAAGTTGTACCAGAGTACAAATGAAAACCGGAAGATAGTTTTGAGGGAAAAAATGAAGAGAATTAAAATGACCAAGGCTGAAAATGTGGTCACATATTTGATTAGGTTGACATAGGTGAGAGATGATCTTGGAGCTGTGGGGAAGGCCATAGTTGATAGTGAGCTTGTGAGGAAAACATTAAATGGAGTTTCCAAACAATGGGCTGTTTTTGTTGAGGGCATTGTGGCTAGGGAGAAGATTCCAAATTAGGAACGTCTTTGGTATGAATTTGTTCAGGAGGAGACCCGGAGAGGTTATGTGCATGGCAGTTCATCTATAGGTCTTGATGAGGAGAATGTGGCTCTTGCTTCCAACAACAAGAAGAAATTCAAAAAGGGTCCTAAGGGAGGAAAAAAACTGAAGGGTGAAGGGAAGAAGGACATGAACAAAGTCAAGTGCTTTGCATGCCACAAGTTTGGGCACTATGCAAGTTAGTGTTCGAACAAGAAGAAAAAACAAGCAACAACTTCAACAGTGGTGGAGTTCTCCGCCAAGTTTGATAAGGAGTTTTCCTTAGTTCTGTGTCTTTCCACGAGGACCACTCATTCCGATATGTGGTATGTTGACAGTGGTGCCTTCTGCCATATGGCAGGGGTTCGTGAGCACTTGATAGATCTTACTCAGATTGGTGATGTTGAGGTGGTGCTTGGAGATGACCGGGTGGTCAAGGCAGTTGGTTGTGGGACTGTATCATTTCAGAGGGAGTCTTTGCCTCCCATGTTATTGAGAGAGGTCCTATATGTTCCGGGTTTGAAGAAGAACTTAGTTTCAGTTTCTGCTGTTGAGGAGAGGGGCTATGAGGTGTTGTTCCGAGGTGGGCGGTGCTCCTTTTCCCCAAGGGGTCTAGTATCACTTCGACCAAAGTGATTGGGACTAGACATGGGAAGTTGTACAAGCTTATGTTCCAGCCAGCGAGAGTTTTGTTTTAATCTACCAACAATAGTGATCTATGTGAGCTATGGCACATGAGGATAACACATTTGCACCATGGGGCTTTGAGGGTACTGAGGGAGATTGTGACTGGAGTTCCAGATTTCAGTACAGAGCACTAGGAGTTGTGCAAGGGGTGTGCTTTGGGAAAGTACACCAATACTGTTTTTCCTAATAGTGACAGTAGAGTAGCAGGTATCCATGATCTTATTCATTCTGATGTATGTGGCCCGATGTCTTCGACATCGTTGACAGGTTATTTATACTATGTTATATTCATTGATGACTTCTCACAAAAGTCTTGGATTTTCTTCATGAAGACCAAAGGACATGTCTTCAGTCAGTTCCAAGAGTTCAAAGCTCTTGTGGAGAACTAGACTTGGAAGAAAATCAGAGTTCTGAGGACAAACAATGGGAGTGAGTATACCTCCAAGGAGTTCATGGAATTTTGTGCAGGAGAGGGAATCAGGAGAGAGTTGACTGTTCCTTACAACCCACAATAGAATGGGGTTGTTGAGAGGAAGAACAGGGCCATAGTTGAGGCTGCGAGAGCCATGCTACATGATTGGGGGATGCCACTATTTCTTTGGGCTGAGGCATGCTACATTACAGTTTATCTACAGAACATGAGTCCACACAGGGCGGTGGGGAGTATGACTCCTAAGGAGGCTTTTTCTAGGAAGAAGCCTGAGGTGGGGTACTTTCAGATTTTCTGGTACATCACATATTCACATGTCCCTTCTGAGAAGAGGACAAATATAGAACCCACGACAGAGAGAGGGATCTTTGTTGGGTATAGTGAGACTTCAAAGGCTTTCCGTATATACATTCCTTCATTGAGGAAGACTGTTTTGAGGAGGGATGTGAGATTCGAGGAGGAGGGAGCCTTTAGGAAGTCACGAGGGACAGAGAGGGGTGAGAAGTCATCACCTCAGATTCAGGTGAGTCCCCAATAGAATTCAGTGACACAGAGTTCGGGGCCACCAGTTTTGGTGATGACTGGTCCACAGGTGACAGGGCCACAGATGTCAGGATCACAGGTTACTAGTCCACAGGTTTTAGAATCGAGTACTCCAGAGTCTACTTCAGGATCACAGTCTTTAGGAGATAGGGTTGAGCAGGGAGAGTCCCCTCCATGGGACACTACTTCAGAGAGGAGGAAGCCCAAGCGGCTTCAGGATACTTTGAGGGAGGCATAGGGTTCAGTGGGGAATCCCAGGAAGATAATGAGGGAGAGTAAACCTCCCAAGAGGTTTTGCAGCTACATCGCGATGGTGAGCAATATTCGGGAGTCTGAGCCTTCCACTTTTGAGGAGGCTATTGGTAGACAGGTTTGGAGAGATGCCATGATGGAAGAGTACAATTCCATCATGAATAATGATGTTTGGGAAGTTGTTCCTAGACCTGAGGGGAAGTTAGTGGTGACTTCCAGGTGGCTCTATAAACTCAAGCATGCTACAGATGGCAGCATTGAGAAGTACAAAGCTCTCTTTGTGGTTCAGGGGTTCTCTCAGGTTGAGGGAGTTCACTATGATGAGACCTTTGCGTCGGTTGCTAGATATACCTCGATCAGATCATTGATTTCCATTGCAGCAGAGATGGGTTGGAAGATCCACTAGATGGATGTGAAGACCACATTTCTGAATGGTCTTATACAGGAGGAGGTGTATATTGAGCAACCATTGGGCTTTGAGGTGCATGGGAGAGATTCTCATGTGTGTAGACTGAAGAAGGCATTGTATGGGATGAAACAAGCTCCCAGAGCTTGGTATTTGAGGATTGATGGATATTTACAGTAGTTGGGCTTTGAGAAGAGTGAGGCAGATCCCAATATATACTACATTATGGTTGGAGAGGATCCTCTCATTCTCTTGCTATATGTGGATGACCTTTTCATTACAGGGGCAGAGAGACCCATCACTAGCTGCAAGGAGAGCCTTGCTTCAGAGTTTGATATGACCGATATTGGACTGATGCACTATTTTTTGGGATTGGAGGTTTGGCAGGAGCCTGTACACATCTTCTTGGGACAGGGGAAGTATCTCTGTGACATTCTGAGGAGATTTCAGATGGAGGATTGTACACCCATGATTACCATCTGGAAGAAGCTTCATGCTTCTGAGTCACAGTTGGTGGATTCCACTTTATATTGTCAGTTGATCATGTCTTTGATGTATTTGGTCAATACCAGGCCAGATATTTGTTTTGTTGTCAACACTCTCAGTTAGTTCATGGTGGAGCCTAGGAGAGTGCATTGGGTGGCAGCAAAACATGTGCTCAGTTATCTTTGTGGTACGGTAGATTATGGTATGGACTATAAGAGAGGAGATGGAGTTCGTCTGGTGGGCTATACAAATTTAGATTGGGCAGGATGTGTCAGTGACCAGAAGAATACTTTAGGGTGTTGTTTCGGATTGGGCTCAACAATTGTATTTTGGTTCAGTCGGAAGCAAAAATTAGTGGCATTGAGTTCTGTAGAGGCCGAGTATATGGCTTCCATTCAGGCTAGTTGTAAGCCTCTTTGGCTTCACAAGTCGCTGGTGGGATTATTTGGTGTGCAGTTGAGGCCTACCTTGATTTACTGTGATAATCAGAGTTGCATTAAACTCTCAGAGAATCCAATATTTCATGATAGGTCTAAGCATATCGAGATTTGTTATCTCTTCATCCATGACTATGTTCAGAGAGGAGCAGTGGAGTTACAATACATTTCTACAGATGAGCAGGTTGCAGACATACTCACCAAAGTATTGGGCAAAGGAAAGTTTGTATTTTTCAGGGATAAGCTTGGAGTGGTGAGTAATAATTTCCTCGGTAAGAGGGAGTGTTAAAAATAAATTAAAAAGTACCTAGGCAAGTGTTTCTCATCACCTAGGCGCCTAAGGGGTGAGAAAGTGCCTAATGTGGACTCTAGCCATTTAATTTGTGAGATACAAATTAAAATGTGACTTTGTGACTTAAGTGAGGGGGTGAATGAATAAACACTCAATCTCATCCACTCATCTAATCCAATCTCAACCGTTGGATTAAGAGACTCTTCACCTACCACCATGAGGTCGATTAGGGTAAGAGGGCACACCCTTTCTAGGGTTGATTGTTCATTGTTGAGAGAGCAAGAGAAGAGGAGAGGGTGAGATGAAGAAGGAGTCCATTATTTGAGATAGGGCATGCATTCCAAGACAACAAAGAGGCAAACCTTGGCACACAAATCAAGGAGAGAGTACAACCATTAATTGCAGGCCGTACTATACGGATTTGGAGGGCCCTACAACTTTAAATTCGACACATAAATTGAGGCAAGGTACAATATTAAAGGAGGGCCATACTGTACGGATTTTGAGGAGGTCGCACAGTCATTAATTGCACAGAAATTGAGGAACAATGTACAACAAAGGAGATAGGCTGTACTATATGGATTTTATTAATCCGTACTGTTGTTTATTGCTGCACAGTTTTCGAGGTATTTTTCTGTGTGAAATTTCTGAGTTTTGGCACAATTCCCAAGGTGACCATATAGGCATTTATTGCCTAGAAAATTGCTGCTGCTGTTTGGCACAGTTTTCGAGGTGACCGTACAGTCAAAGAGGGTTTAGAAATCGAGGAGTTGACCTATGCATTGGTATAGGAAATTCTGTTGTGAATTTCAAGGAGTTTGGCTCAACATTTTGAAGACAAAGCTTGGCACGGTTTTCCAGATAAGTCTGTATTAAATTTCTAAAATTATTGACTGTTGTAAAAGACATTTCCTTTGACCTCATAAATAATAAAACTCCCTCTCTCACTAGTTTTCCCCTTGGGGTTTTTCAAGGGTCGTTGTTAGACCAAAAATTACTATGTCATATTTTTCTGAGTTATGCGCTGCTGATATATTTTTATTTCTGCGTTAAACGATGTTCAAAATCCTCATGTTTTAGTTCTGAAAATTTATTTTATGCTGAGTTTAATTGGATGTCATAAAACTGGTTTTGGGCATTAAACATTGGCTGAAAAATCAATGAAACTTGAAACTGGGTGGGGTTTGAAATTTTACAATGATTGCCTTGGTTGTATGATTTTACTTAGCATCTTATTTCTTTCTATTTTAGAGCAGGGTAGGATGAATAATCTCTTATGAGCATTATATGGGAAGAATAATCTCAACATTCATGAGCATTAGGTTTACTTTCATGTCATATTTGACATTGTTGGCTTATGCTTTATCTTGTAAAGCCAAATGTGAAATTTTTTGTATAAACATTATGATGGATTTGTGATGTGGTGTTTAGGGGTGAGAGTCTTGACCTACCCCACCACATGGTTTCTCTTGATTTCTTGTCAATAGGTACAACCAAATATTTGCGAGGTTCTCATGCAATCCCATGAAGAGCACATGTGCCCAAGTTGGAGATAGATGTTACACCTCATATGGCACGAGGTTTCACTTTTGATTTTCATCCCAATGGATGGGTTTGCAACATGGTACATATGGACGTTTGACATATTGGGGTATTATGGGATGGTATCTTGGAGGAGACTCATTTTCTCCTTGGTGGATTTTCGTGATCATAACTCATCTATTGGTTTTATTCACGTTGTATGAATTGAATGATGAATCATCCTCTTGGTATATATTTTTATGGTATGGAGCATGCTACCTTATCACAATATTGCTTGTTCATTTATAGATTGCTGCACATTTGTTCATCTATAATGGCTCTAGCCCCCCAAGGGGTTAGATAATGATGATGTGATATTATCTAGAGGTTGATTTTCCTAACACATGGGGGTCTATTTTACATGCAAATTGCATATTTACATGGATGATATCATTCACTTGCAGAGTGCCTTGACCCCCTTTCACATGGTTCTAGAAGATTTATTGATGTATTTGACGCATTTTAAATGGTTGGGGGATTCCTAGTGGGGAAGTGACACATGTCATATGGACATGTTTGGCATAGTAATGTTATATTTAGCATATATACACTTGATTTGGAGTAATTACTCCACCTTTTCACTGTCTTATAATTGATTTAGCCCTCACATTGTGTTAAGAACCTAAATAGATCTACAAATATAATCACCACAAATACTAAATACACAATAGATCCACAAAGCAAGATAGAAGAAACCACACTTTTTTATTACCAAACCCTTGAGGTAGGGAAATACCATACAATGGATCCTATTATGGAAGGGATCCTCTCCTATTCACTTACCTCTTCGAGGGGGCATCCTCCTATTGAGCTACAACTCACAATACAATATTTCTCTTCATACCCCATTACATTGTTTGAACCCATTTATATAGTGCTACCATCACCTAAGAACATTCCAGAGAAGGAATCTTCTAGAAGTAGAACCTTCTAAGAACTCCTCTTACATTTATTATATCTAACTACCATAGTGGGCCTTATTTAATAATATAATGGACCTAGTCCACCTTACATTGAATGACCTCCACTATTATCACTATGGGCCCTCTAGCCCCCCACTACCTCTCTAGATACCTAACATTCCATCCCCCTTATGAAAGTGTTGTCCTCAACGCTTGATGTACAACCATATACCAGGGTCCCATGGATAAGTGTGGACCATAGTGCTGAAGTAGACTAGAGAACCAGGGTCCCATTGAGAAATGGAAGCCACCATGTTGAAGTAGTCCAACCGTCATTGTAAACCAGGGTCCCATGTCCAATTTCTCATGTGAACTCCACACGGAAGATATCGACACCCAATAACCAACTGAAAATGATGCTCCCAATACAGACACCTATCATGTGGATCCAAATAAGAATATCCATCCACATAGTGGGAAAGGGTCAAAGTTGAATCTAGAAGGAACAATACCATTGTAGAATATGGATGTTGGACACTGGTAATCATAACTATCTCTTGATGTGTCACATTGATGTGATCTACAGAAGGTGGAGTAAAGTCATCAAATAAAATATGGAAGTGGTTGTCATACCAGAAATGACAACTATCCATATACCAATCATCACAATCGGCCTCAAAATCATACCAAGAATATATTTCTTGAGTATATTCATCCCTGATGTCTGCCATAAGAAATCTCTCATGCATGCTATCCAATGAATCTTGAATACTACGACAAATATCATTGAGGCCATCTGCAAGGTCATGCAATCTGTCATGCAATGTGCCACACAATGTGTCATACAATTAGGATTTGAATGCTTCAGTAATTTGTAGAATTTCTTTGAGGGTTTGAGAGGAAATAGCCATCCGAGAACCCTATGAAAATTTATGAACTTTGCAGTACCGCCACCGTCACGAAAAAACCGAAAAAATAGAACAATAAATTACTGTAGAAAATCACAGCTTTTTCGGGAAAAACCCTGAAAAACTGTTGAATTTAAAATGCTCATAACTTTACTTCCCATACTTCGTTTCAGATGTTTTTTTTTTTTGAAATTGGGTATTTGTCCGATAGGAATTCGAATACCCAATTTGTTTTTCTAAATTCATCTCATAAAGCTTCATATCTGAGCTTGAAGTGCGCCGCCCTTTTTTTCTTCCTTAGAAAAATTCTGCAAAAAAGAGCAAAAAATTCTTCCCTTCTTTGGCCAAGGAAAGTGCTCTAATACCTATTGTTAAGAACCTAAATAGATCTGCAAATATAATCACCATAAATACTAAATACACAATAGATCCACAAAGCAAGATAGAAGAAGCCACACTTTATTATTACCAAACCCTTGAGGTAGGGCAACACCATACAATGGATCATATTATGGAAGGGATCCTCTCCTGTTTATTTGCTTCTTCGAGGGGGCATCTTCCTATTGAGCTACAACTCACAATACAATATTTCACTTCATATCCCATTACATTGTTTGAACCCCTTTATATAGTGCTACCATCACCTAAGAACATTCTAGAGGAGAAATCTTCTAGAAGTAGAACCTTCTAAGACGTCCTCTTACATTTATTATATCTAATTACCATAGTGGGTCTTATTTAATAATATAGTGGACCTAGTCCACCTTACATTGAATGACCTCCACTATTATCACTATGGGCCCTCTAGCCCCCCCACTACCTCTCTAGCTACCTAACACATTGGCTAGGCATTAGTGAGATTGGATGATACTTAGTTACATTGGATGGACATCCTAGTGCTTATGGATTGGTTTGGCATGAGGGTGAGATATTCACATGATGAACCCCTTGTTTGAGGAGAGAATTCTTCCTATACACTCATTTCTAGATGCTTTTTATCCCTCTCAACAATTATGTTTGACATGGTGTAGCATGGTTTGAGACTCATTGTGTGGATGGATTTGATTGATTGGGTACTCTTGGCACATGAATTGAGTTGAAGTACCATTCTTAGTGGACTAATCCATTGATTCCCTCTTATTGCACATATGTTGAGGCATGCTCACATGATTTTGCTTGGTTTATGTGGCCATACCCATGCTTTATGGATCTAGTGGATTAAGGAGTTTTGGAGGGGCATCCTAAATCATGAACATATATATTTTAACAAAGTACCCATATTGTTGACAGATCAATTCTAGTAGATGAAAAATGGTTGTGAAATTTCCAAATTGTGGTCATAATAGAAATTTTGATAAATATTCAGTCAGTTTTGGTGGTTACAAATCCGTCATGTTAAAATTCTTGCCACATTTTAACCAACTTTTGGAGGAACACCCCGCCTTTGTTGCTTGAGCATTTTGGTTATTTGGGAAGAGTGAACTTAATGTATGCACACAGTGGAGCATGCCTTGCACCTAGAGAAAATATTAACATGTTTTGATGCTATCTTTGAAGGAGACATCCACCTTGGGAGGATACACATGACATAACCACCTCATTATTTCATTATTGTTTGGCTTACCCCAATAGTTGGTTATGTGGGGGAAGATTATTTAATTGTTTTCCTTGGAGATAAGCATGTATCTAGATAACTCCAAGTATATTTTGTTGTTTCTTCTTGGAGAAGAAAGTGGATCTCAACTGATCATTGCTACTTTAGTAAGGAAGTTGTTGAGAAGGTTATTTGTTTGTTATTCCTGGGAGAACTAATGGATCTAGCAAAACGATTATTATTTTATTGTAAATGGAGAGGGAGCTCAACTCTATTTAAAGAATATGTCTCTCCATGATTTGTCATGGTTGGATTTTGGGAGTTTCCTCTCCTTGGAGCTCAATGGATATATCTTTCTTGGAGCATATGTGATGTGTAAGGGTTTCTTTCCTATGAAGGTGTTGTTATTGTTCTAATGTTTTCTATTGTTGCATATGATTGTAGAGTTTATAGTACTTGCTATTGATTGGTCATTGGTGATATATACATTTATATAATGGAAGGGTTCCTTGTGAGGAATTCCCCCCCCCCTTGACCCTTTGTAACATTCCCGACCTCCTACATCGAGCCATGCTACATGAGAGAACGCTTTTATTCTCTTTGCGGAACATACTGTAACATACCCAACATTCAACTGAGCTATGCTACATTAATTTTTCGAACTGCATACAATTAAAACCATATACACATAGAACTCTTGCGAAAATTTATATATAAAATGTAAAAAGACAAATACATTCTGTAAATGCAAAGATTCATACTAAAATAACATTAAACGTATACATGCAGCATATACAGGAAATACCCATAAATATAAAGACAGTTATAACCACACATACGATAAACCCATAAAATTAAACATGTAAATAATAATGCAACATGTAAATTTATCACACAATTAACACTTATCTTGGTAAGAATATCACCAACAACGTACAGAACTTCCACGAACCTCCCAACCTTAGACCACACTATTCATCACTCTCAGCAGTGGGTCACCCCCGAGATGGGACTAAACTCCACCTGGGTAAAGGGATTCCTAACCAGGCTAATGGTTCATAGACAACAGGAAAGACTCCGTCACAGGTGCCCACTCAAACTAACGACCTACAATACCTCATTCCCCACATGCCTATCCCACCCCAGGAAGTGTGCCCCTTCTCTGCTCAACAGTCCTTCGGCTGCCGCACTTCCTTTCCGGGCTTCAACAACAGACCAGACAGGAAGTCTCAGATCCATGTAGTTGTAGTTTAGCACCTTCAGGAAATCAATTCCCAACAATTCTCTTTCTTAGAGAGAAATTTCTCACGTGGCTGACAACCTGCCTCTTCAATATCCCATGGGCCTGACAACCCGCCTCTTCAATCCAACTTCCAAGCTAACCAGCTACAAAACAAGTATGGCTATGGGAACAAGTTCAGGTACAATGACATGAAGATATGTAGGGTAGCTCAATGAGTGTGTGAATGATCATGGATGATTGAATGGATGACTCAATGATGGGAGGAATGATCGGAAATGAATTAAGTCCCAACAATATGTATGCATGTCCCCAACTTGACACTTGTCATGTTGGAAGCTACTTTGGCCCACTTGTCCCCAACTTTGGAACTTAGGATAAAATAATTACCCATACTTTATGATTTAAGAAATATTAATATAATATTCTTTTTTGGCTTAAGATTCCTAGCTTAGCCCTTTTTCCTTAACTTTTAGCCCCTCCTTTCCCTAACTAGTGGAGTTTAGTCCCCCATACTCTTTTATCGTGGTCGGTCTGCTCGCAATGATGTATTTTATATTAATTATGAGACTTATACAAAAATAGGTGCATGGACCTTTAACATCTAGGCTCTTTGGCCTAATCATCACAAAACTGGCTCACCAGCCTATAAAACACAATTTATACACAAAGGCTCCTTGGCCTCAAAATCGTGTGCACTTAAGTTGTTGTGCGCAGTATCCTAGAATGTGCATAGTTCATCATTTTACTGCGTAGTACATGTGCACACTATGCCATGAAAGGTGCATACAAAAATGATGTCAAACAACTGATCAACTTAAGTACATTTTCATTTTACATTTAAAATTGGGTTCGACCTAGGGATATTACAATCCCCTCCCCTTATTTATGCACTGTCCTTAGTGCATTATGTACACATATACAACAAAAATTTCAAAAATCCTCAAAAAGATATGGGTATTATGCCCGCATTGCATCTTCATGCTCCCAAGTAGCATCCTCAGGATTGTACCAGGTCCATTAGACCTTTACAATACCTATGGCTCGATTCCGGAGCTGTTTGATTTTTCGGTCCAAAATGTGTACTGGGTGCACTTAGAAAGTGCCTTCTTGCTCCACCTGGATCACATTCCAATCAATAACATGATTAGCATCATGTATATATTTCTTGAGCAATGATACATGGATTACATTATGAAAATACATAGATGCAGGAAATGCAATCATATATGCCACTGGACCAATCCTCTCTAGGATTTCAAATGGCCCACAATAGCGAGTTGCCAACTTTGAACAATTTCCCAACTTCAGGGAACTTCTGTTGGCTTTCACTTTCAAAAATACATGGTCTTCCACTTTAAATTCCGTGTGAGTTCTTCCCTTATCAACATAGCTTTTTTGCCTATCTTGGGAAACCTTTAAATTTTTCTTTATTTTTATCATTTGTTCCTCCATTTCCCTGAGCAAATCTGGCCCAACCACTGCTCTATCTGCTGGGTTATCCCTGCTTACTGGTGTGTTGCACTTTCTGCCATAAAGTGCCTCAAATGGGCTCATCTTTAGAGATGTTTAGTACCCATTGTTATAAGCACAATCTACCAAGTGTACGTAGTATTCCCATTTTGATGGTTTATCCATCACATACATCCTCAACATATCTTCAATCACTCGATTCACCCTCTTTGTTTTTCCATTTGATTCTGGATGATAAGCTGTACTAAAATTCAAATTTGTTCCAAATCCATTAAATAATCCTTTCCAAAATTTTAAGGTAAATTTTGGATCTCTGTTAGACACAATTGTCTTGGGTATGCTATGTAATCAAGCAATTTCTCTCATATAAACATCAACAATGTTGGCTGCCTTGTGATTGAGCTTAACTGGAATAAAATGGGCAGCTTTAGTAAGCTTATCCACCACTACCATGATAGAATCATGTTGCTTGTTTGTTCTGGATAGTTTGGTGATGAAATCCATTGTTACAACTTCCCATTTCCACTTAGGAATGGGTAATGGCTGTAGCAAACCAGTTGGGTGTCTATGCTTAGCCTTTACCTTTTGACATTCCAAACATTTGGCAGTAAAATCTGCAACTTCTTTCTTCATGCCTGGCCAATAATATTGGCTTTTGACAACTTCAATAGTTTTCTGATAACCTGGGTGCCCAATATAAGGTACATTCTTCATTTCTCTCAATATCAGATTTTTCAATTCATGGGAATTTGGTACATAAATTCTTCCCCTGTACATGAGAATTTCATCATTATCTAGCTTGTATTCTTCAATTTTCTGCTGCAAATTGCCTTGCTATAATTTTGCCACTAAATCCTTGTATTGCAAATCTAATTTTGTAGTCTCTAAAATTCTCTGTTTCAAATCTGATTGTTACATGCTAATGGCTGTAGCATGCAATTCATGCACTCTTCTGTTGAGTGCATCAACCACTTTGTTCTCTTTCCCCTTGATATGCTTTATATCAAAGTCATATTCACTAAGAAATTCCAACCATCTGCTTTGCCTAGCATTTAGAGTTGGTTTATCAAATAAATATTTCAGATCATTATGGTTTGTCCACAACTCAAACCTTTTCTCCATGAGGTAGTGTCTTCATTTCCTCAAGGCATGCACTATGGCTGCCAACTCCAAATCATGAGTGACATAGTGTCTTTCATGCTCCTTCAACTTCCTTGATTCATAACATATAACAAACCCATTTTGACTGAGGACTCCACCAAGTCCTTCTTTACATGCATCTGTGCATACAATGAAGTCTTCATTTGGGTCTGCAATCCTTAATATTGGAGCACTTGTTAATAATTGTTTCAAGTGTTGGAAACTATTTTCACAATCCAATGTCCACTAAAACTTCACACCCTTCTTTTGTAAGGAAGTGATTGGATATGCAATCTTTGATAATCCTTCAATAAATCTTCTATAGTATTCTGCAAGGCCCATGAATGATATAACCTCTGTCACATTCTTTGGCGCCGACCACTCTCTAATGGATTCTATTTTCTCAGGATCCACTGCTATCCCATCCTTTGAAATTATATGTCCCAAATAATGAATTTTCTCTTGATAAAATGAACACTTGCTCAATTTGGCATACCACTGATGCTCCCTTAATACTTGCAACACCATCCTCAAGTGATGCTCATTCTCTTCTTCTGATTTAGAGTATATAAGGATGTCATCCAAAAAGAAAATGACAAACTTGTCTAAATATTCTCAGAAAACACCATTCATTAAGCACATGAAAACCACTGGTGCATTTGACAACCCACATGGAACCACTCTGAACTCATAATGACCATACCTTTTCCTTAAGGCTGTCTTGTTGATATATTCTTCTTTAATTCTTACCTGATGGTATCCTAACCTGATATCTATTTTTGAAAATATCTTTACATCCTTCAATTGATCAAAGAGATCATCAATTCTTGGTAGTAGATACTTGCTATTTACAATGACTTTATTCAACTGTTTGAAATCAATGCACAATCTTAATGTCCCATCTTTCTTCTTCATGAACAAGACTGGGACACCCCAAGGTGACACACTTGGGCGTAAATACCCCTTCTTCAGAAGTTATTCAAGCTGCATTTGCAACTCCTTCAGCTCTGGTGTACTAATTCTGTAAGGAGTCTTTGACACTGGAGCTACTCCAGGCATTAAATTTATAGAGAAATCAATATCTCTCTTTGGGGTAGTCCTGGTACCTCCTTGAACACATCTTCAAAATATTTCAGGATTGCATGATCTTCCAAATTTGGCACCTTATCTTTAGGTGTGTCTTCCATATGAGCTGCAAATATTTGACACCCTTTTCTGTAACATTTCTTCAGCTGCAATGCTGAAATTTCTATGAGGGTTACTGCCTTGGAAATTCCCTGCACTTTCCTTAGGCTCCCTTCCTCATCCAAGCAAGTGAATGCCTTGTTATGAAAATCTAGGATAGCATGATGCTGATCCAACCAATCCATCCCAATTAGAAAGTCATAAGAACCTAAAGGCAAGATGTTCAAATCCACCCTCGTGTTCAGTCCATTCATGTCCATAAGACATGACTTAACCATCTCATTAACTTTTCTTTCGTCTACGGTAGCCAGCTGGACCAACCAATATTTTCCATGCTTGCTTCTTGGCAAATGCAAACTTTCCACCATCTTAGGATCTATATAACTATGACTAGCTCCTGAATCAATTAAAATAGCAATGGTTTGGTTGTTGATCATACCTTCCACTTCATTCATATGTGACTCATACTCTGCTTGCTTGTTGTCCAGGGCTGCATAGATCCTTGGTACATTTCTGCCCATGTCCTCCACCGTTTCATCTTGCTGTACATTGTGAACAATCCTCACTTTTTCACCCCTGTGAGGGCAATATATGAACATATAATCTTCTTTACAACCCCAACATTGAATAAGTGGCTGCCCTAGCCTTTGACCCCCTGCCTCAATCACTCTGGGTTCTTTGGAAGTTGTCTGCCCCTGAGGGTTATTTCTGAAGCATGGTGGCTTAGTTCCCTTCTTCCTCTGATCCATCTTGAATTTCTTTTTGTCTTCCCAAGCTTTTTGGAAAGTTGGCCTTGAATTTCGCTGATCATATAGGCATTTAGCTTGCCTTATGGTCTCCTCCAATGTCTTGGGATCATCATATTGTATTTGTCACTGATAAATGATGGCAATCCACTCAAATACCTCTGAATCTTAACTGTTTCATCCTTGATGAAACATACATACTTCAAAAGTTCTAAAAACCTTCTCTCATATTCATCTATGGTCATATTCCCAAGCTTGAGTTCAAATAATTATTTCATTTTCTTGTCATAGTATTTCTTAGTCAAGTATTTCTTCTCAAAATGATTCTTGAATTCCTTCCAAGTAACACTCTTCTCTTTGATGTGCTGCACCTGCACAAAGTGATCCCACCACATGGATGCCTTTCCCTTGAGTTGATAGATGACAATTATTCCTTCTGCATGAGAAGAATAATTATGCAATTGAAAATACTTTCTCATGCCCAACAACCATGTCTCTACATCTTCATCCTTCTTGTGCTCACCATCAAATGTAGGAGGTTTGATTTTGTTCATTTCTCCTCGTAGCTCATCCACACCAGACTTATTATGCTTCCTGACAGGGGATGGACTTGAGCTTATGTGTTCTCTCTTATTGGAATGCCTCAGGGAGTGATGGTGATGTCTGCTAACACTTTTGGTTCTTCTTTTCTCATTACGAGACCTATGACTTCCTGATTTTCTTGAGCCACTCTCCTTATCCAATTTCTTTTCTATTCTGTTCAAGATCTGCATTAACTTCATGTTGAAGTCCTCCTGCTGCTCCTTGGCTCTCATAAGTCTTTCATTATCAACTTTATGGCTTTGGACATCCTTCTATAAATTTCTAATGGTCTTTACCATATTCATGTTTTCATCCCTTCCTTCTCCATGTCCATTGGAGTTTGTTCCTTCAATGCCCAAATGGACATCCATCCCTCTCATCTCATCTTCCTGGATGTAAGTCCCTTGTGCCTCTTCCATTCCTATGGACTTTGTGCTGATCTTGATCTGATCTAGTTGTTGTTAACTCTGCAAAATGTGCCGCCAACAAAGCTTTGTCAGACTAACTGTTTCAACAATCTCATGAAAATATGAACCATTGTGGTTCAATAATATTTTCGAATTATTTCTTCTGATTTCTTGGAAAATTGATTGCCCAGATCAATTTTCTGGGTGTATATTTATATACCACTGTCCAACACCTTTCCAATTCCTTCTCCCATGCTCAATTCCGAGTCTTGAGCAGAAAGTTATGGTTATTTGAAAATTGCCCATTAATTTTTCTGTTCACACTTCAACTTGGTGCAACTCTGTGCTGTAAATATGCATTTTTGCACCTACTCAATTGGAAATTTCGTGGGAGCTCCATTGTGTTTCTTCATATACATATTATGGACACTCTGTCCAAGTTTCACCTTTTTCTGGGTTCCAGGATGCTAGTTACAACCTGCTGAAGTTCTAGGCCAATTCGTGTTTTTGGTCTGGAATGCTACAAGTACCTTATTTTCCATATTAAGCATTTTTAACATGCCCATAAATTTAATTCATCTTTGGGACTGTCTTCTATGGTTCAATAGCTTTCCATTGACTTCTCTTTCACCTCAATCGGATTCCAGAGTAGAAAGTTATGGCTCTTTGAAGTTAGTTGGGTTTTAAAATTTACCCTCCATTGTTTGTGCTATAACTTTCTCATAAAAGCTCCATTTGACGAACGATTTACACCATTAGAAAGATCTCTCAAAGCTCTTTTATTTGAGCTGCATAGATGAAGTGTACCTTGGTACCCTTTGTTCTCGTGGTTCTCGCGTTGCTAAAAACGCTCTTACGGGCCTAAAAAATGTGCTGCAAAAAATGACGTTCAAATGATATAAACCATCGCAGAAAATCGTTGGTTTTCTGTTGTTGTTCACCCTCTAGACGACTTCGCCCGCACAAATTTCAACCTGTATGCCCATATTTAGCATGCACAACAACACCACAAGGTAATTCGTGCTCCGCGCACCCATAACCACTGTGCATCACTTCTCTATCGTGCCAATAACTGGTGCACACTACTTTTGTGTCAGTGTCAATATCCACCGCGCAAAATTTTGGTTCTTGCACTATTATTACCTGTTGTGCGTAATTTTTGTATCGCACGCTAATATTCTACGCACATTTCACTCTACGAGCTGCACCACGCCAAATTTTAGTACGCCCCCATCATGCACTAATACTCTGCGCGCACCATTAACTAAACTGTCGCACGACAACATATACCCACATTGAATGCACACCAACAAAATTACTCTCCGCTCTACCAATACTGCGCACACTACGTGCGCATTATTATTGTGTGCACACTGCACGCACCTTATTATGCGTATGAACACCGCGTAATGCTAAATTTAGCGCGCGCACCTATACACCAACGTTTTTCCGCGCGACGCCAAAATTTAACGCGCGCACCCGCACATCAACATATTTTCGCGCGGCACCAAAATTTAGTGCACACACCCGCACACCAACATTTTTCTGCACGATGCTAGGATTTAGTGCGCGCACCCGCACTCCAACATTTTTCCGCGCGACGCCAAAATTTAGCGCGCGCACCAGCACACCAATATTTTCCCGTGCAGTGCCCAATTTTTACATATCATAGGATTTTTACTACGCATCATGCATTTTTAGTGCGCGCACCTGGGAAAATTCATTTTTATGCGCATCAATTCCTCATGAATTCCGTTACAGAAATTGGGGCTTTTTTCTAACTTTTTCCCCAATTTACCATAGACATTATGCAACTATGAAATTTTCTCAATTTCACCCCGATAATACCAATTCAACCTCTGTAACAACAAATCGTTGTGGGTTGACATTTCTAGAATGATTTTTTCCCAAACTCAATTCACGAATTGAAAATTTTAATTGCTAAATTCACTCCATCTGTCATGGTTTCACTATAATTTAAAATTCAACCCATTCTAGGTCCAAATTTTGCTACAACACATATTAAATCAGGAATATCTCACCACTTGGCCAAATTTCTCAATTTTCCCATGAATTTAACAACAACAATTGGGGCTTTTTCCCAATTTCGCGTCGCTGCTTCTAATTTTGACCATGGATGCTCTACAACTTGAAATTTGGTCACTTCGAAATCAATCCTCTGTGAAATTTCGCTTCAACTCAACTTGCTCGGCCCATCCAGGCTCAGTGTTGAAAACTGAAGCTCTGATACCATATTGTAACATCCCCGACCTCCTACACCGATCCATGCTACACGAGATAACGCTTTTATTCTCTCTGCGAAACATACTATAACATACCAAACATTAAACTAAGCTATGCTACATTAATTTTTCGAACTGCATGCAATTAAAATCATATACACACAAAACTCTTGTGGAACTTTATATATAAAACGTAAACAGAAAAATATGCTCTGTAAATGCACGGATTCATATTGAAATAACATTAAACATATACAAGCAACATATACAGGAAATACCCATAAATATAAAGATAGTTATAACCACACATATGATAAACCCATACAATTAAACAGATAAATAATAATACAACATGTAAATTTATCACACAATTAACACTTATCTTGGTAAGAATATCACTAACTGTGTGCAGACCTTCCACGAACCTCCCAGCCTTAGACCACACTGCTCATCACTCTCAGTAGTGGGTCACCCCCGAGCTGGGACTAAACTCTACCTGGGTAAAAGGATTCCTAACCAGGCTAATGGTTCATAGACAATAGGAAAGACTCCGTCATAGGTGCCCACTCAAACTAACAACCTACAGTCCCTCATTCCCCACATGTCTGTCCCACCCCAGGAAGTGTGCCCCTTCTCTGCTCAACAATCCTTCGGTTTCCCCAATCAAACTAACATCTTATAGTCCCTCATTCCCCACATGTCTGTCCCGCCCCAGGAAGTGTGCCCCTTCTATGCTCAACAGTCCTTCAACTGCCCCACTTCCTTTCCGGGCTTCAACAATAGGC
Source organism: Picea mariana (assembly GCA_032191745.1). Lineage (NCBI taxonomy): Eukaryota > Viridiplantae > Streptophyta > Pinopsida > Pinales > Pinaceae > Picea > Picea mariana. Next base: position 20,635 of record JASDQU010503619.1, read on the forward strand.
CGGATAGGAAGTCTCAGAGCCCTATAGCTGTAGTTTAGCACCTTCAGGAAATCAATTCCCAACAATTCTCTCACCCAGAGAGAAACTGCTCACGAGCCTGACAACCCGCCTCTTCAATATCCCATGGGCCTAACAATCTGCTTCTTCAATCCAGCTTCCAAGCTAACTAGCTACAAAACAAGTATGGATATGGATACAGGTTCAGGTACAATGACATTAATATACGTAGGGTAGCTCAATGAGTGTGTGAATGATCATGGATGATTGAATGGATGACTCAATGATGGGAGGAATGATCGGAAATGAACTAAGTCACGCACATAGAACTCTTGCAGAAATTTATATATAAAACATAAACATAAAAATACACTCTGTAAATGCACAGATTCATACTAAAATAACATTAAACGTATACATGCAGCATATACAGGAAATACGCATAAATATAAAGACAGTTATAACCACACATAGGATAAACCCATAAAATTAAACACGTAAATAATAATGCAGCATGTACATTTATCACACAATTAACACTTATCTTGATAATAATATCACCAACTGTGTGCAAACCTTTCACGAACCTCCCAGCCTTAGACCACACTGATCATCACTCTCAGCAGTGGGTCACCCCTAAGCTGGGACTAAACTCCACTCGGGTAAAGGGATTCCTAACCACGCTAATGGTTCATAGACAACAGGAAAGACTTCGTCACAAGTGCCCACTCAAACTAACAACCTACAATCCCTCATTCCCCACATGCCCGTCCCACCCTAGGAAGTGTGCCCTTTCTATTCTCAACAGTCCTTCAACTGCCCCACTCAAACTAACATCCTATAGTCCCTCATTCCCCACATGTCTGTCCCACCCCAGGAAGTGTACCCCTTCTCTGCTCAACAGTCCTTTGACTGCCCCACTTCCTTTCCGGGCTTCAACAACAGGCCAGATAGGAAGTCTCAGATCCCTGTAGCTGTAGTTTAGCACCTTCAGAAAATCAATTCCCAACAATTCTCTCACCCAGAGAGAAACTGCTCACGGGCCTGACAACCCACCTCTTCAACATCCCACAGGCCAGACAACCCGCTTCTTCAGTCCAGCTTCCAAGATAACCAACTACAAAACAAGTATGGATATGGATACAGGTTCAGGTACAATGACATGAAGATACGTAGGGTAGCTCAATGAGTGTGTGAATGATCATGGATGATTGACTGGATGACTCAATGATGAGAGGAATGATCGGAAATGAACTAAGTCCCAACAATGTGTATGCATGTCCCCAACTTGACACTTGTC
>JASDQU010503619.1:39371-51054 GCA_032191745.1 Picea mariana
GTTTGCCTGAGAAAAGGGATTGAGATTTTGGGTAGAAGGTCAAAAGTTAAATCTTAAGGGTCATGATCTGCGTATAAGTTTAGAGCCCTAGCTTATTAGTCCGTAGGGTAGAATACCCCACAACAACTGCATGCAATTAAAATCATATACACATAGAACTCTTGCGGAAATTTATATATAAAATGTAAAAAGACAAATACATTCTGTAAATGCACAGATTCATACTAAAATAACATTAAACGTATACATGCAACATATACAAGAAATACCCATAAATATAAAGACAGTTATAACCACACATACGATAAACCCATAAAATTAAACATGTAAATAATAATGAAACATGTAAATTTATCACACAATTAACACTTATCTTGGTAAGAATATCACCAACAACGTACAAACCTTCCACGAACCTCCCAGCCTTAGACCACACTACTCATCACTCTCGGCAGTGTGTCACCCCCGAGATGGGACTAAACTCCACCTGGGTAAAGGGATTCCTAACCAGGCTAATGGTTCATAGACAACAGGAAAGACTCCGTCACAGGTGCCCACTCAAACTAATAACCTACAATCCCTCATTCCCCACATGTCTGTCCCACCCCATGAAGTGTGCCCCTTCTCTACTTAACAGTCCTTTGGCTGCCGCACTTCCTTTCTGGGCTTCAACAACAGACCAGACAGGAAGTCTCAGAGCCATGTAGTTGTAGTTTAGCACCTTCAGGAAATCAATTCCCAACAATTCTCTTGCTCAGAGAGAAACTGCTCACGTGACTGACAACCCGCCTCTTCAATATCCCATGGGCCTGACAACCCGCCTCTTCAATCCAACTTCCAAGCTAACTAGCTACAAAACAAGTATGGCTATGGGTACAAGTTCAGGTACAATGACATGAAGATACATAGGGTAGCTCAATGAGTGTGTGAATGATCATGGATGATTGAATGGATGACTCAATGATGGGAGGAATGATCAGAAATGAATTAAGTCCCAACAATATGTATGCATGTCCCCAACTTGACACTTGTCATGTTGGAAGCTACTTTGGCCCACTTGTCCCCAACTTTGGAACTTAGGATAAAATAATTACCCATACTTTATGATTTAAGAAATATTAATATAATATTCCCTTTTGGCTTAAGCTTCCTAGCTTATCCCCTTTTCCTTAACTTTTAGCCCCTCCTTTCCCTAACTAGTGAAGTTTAGTTCCCCATACTCTTTTATCATGGTCGGTCTGCTCAGAACGATGTATTTTATATTAATTATGAGACTTATACAAAAATAGGTGCATGGACCTTTAACATCTAGGCTCTCTGGCCTAATCATCACAAAACTGGCTCACCAGCCTATAAAACACAATTTATACACAAAGGCTCCTTGGCCTCAAAATCGTGTGCACTTAAGTTGTTGTGCGCGGTATCCTGGAATGTGCACACTTCATCATTTTACTGCGTAGTACATGTGCACACTATGCCATGAAAGGTGCATACAAAAATGATGTCAAACAACTGACCAACTTAAGTACATTTTCATTTTACATTTAAAATTGGGTTTGGCCTAGGGATATTACAATCCCCTCCCTTTATTTATGCACTGTCCTTAGTGCATTATGTACACATATACAACAAAAATTTCAAAAATCCTCAAAAAGATATGGGTATTATGCCCGCATTGCATCTTCATGCTCCCAAGTAGAATCCTCAGGATTGTACCAGGTCCATTAGACCTTTACAAGACCTATGGCTCGATTTCAGAGCTGTTTGATTTTCCGGTCCAGAATGTGTACTGGATGCACTTAGAAAGTGCCTTCTTGCTCCACCTGGATCACATTCCAATCAATAACATGATTAACATCATGTATATATTTCTTGAGCAATGATACATGGATTACATTATGAAAAGACATAGATGCAGGCAATGCAATCATATATGCCACTGGACCAATCCTCTCTAGGATTTCAAATGGCCCACAATAGCGAGTTGCCAACTTTGAACAATTTCCCAACTTCAGGGAACTTCTGTTGGCTTTCACTTTCAAAAATACATGGTCTTCCACTTTAAATTCCGTGTGAGTTCTTCCCTTATCAACATAGCTTTTTTGCCTGTCTTGGGAAACCTTTAAATTTTTCTTTATTTTTATCATTTGTTCCTCCATTTCCCTGAGCAAATCTGGCCGAACCACTGCTCTATCTGCTGGGTTATCCCAACTTACTAGTGTGTTGCACTTTCTGCCATAAAGTGCCTCAAATGGGCTCATCTTTAGAGATGTTTAGTACTCATTGTTATAAGAAAAATCTACCAAGTGTAGGTAGTCTTCCCATTTTGATGGTTTATCCATCACATACATCCTCAACATATCTTCAATCACTCGATTCACCCTCTCTGTTTTTCCATTTGATTCTGGATGATAAGCTGTACTAAAATTCAAATTTGTTCCAAATCCATTAAATAATCCTTTCCAAAATTTTGAGGTAAATTTTGGATCTCTGTCAGACACAATTGTCTTGGGTATGCTATGTAATCAAGCAATTTCTCTCATATAAACATCAACAATGTTGGCTGCCTTGTGATTGAGCTTAACTGGAATAAAATGGACAACTTTAGTAAGCTTATCCACCACTACCATGATAGAATCATGTTGCTTGTTTGTTCTGGATAGTTTGGTGATGAAATCCATTGTTACAACTTCCCATTTCCACTCAGGAATGGGTAATGGCTGTAGCAAACCAGTTGGGTGTCTATGCTCAGCCTTTACCTTTTGACATTCCAAACATTTGGTAATAAAATCTGCAACTTCTTTCTTCATGCCTGGCCAATAATATTGGCTTTTGACAACTTCAATAGTTTTCTGATAACCTGGGTGCCCAACATAAGGTACATTATGCATTTCTCTCAATATCAGATTTTTCAATTCCTGGGAATTTGGTACATAAATTTTGCCCCTGTACATGAGAATTTCATCATTATCTAGCTTGTATTCTTCAATTTTCTGCTGCAAATTGCCTTGCTATAATTTTGCCACTAAATCCTTGTATTGCAAATCTAATTTTGCAGCCTCTAAAATTTTGTGTTTCAAATCTGATTGTTACATGCTAATGGCTGTAGCATGCAATTCATGCACTCTTCTGTTGAGTGCATCAACCACTTTGTTCTCTTTCCCCTTGATATGGTTTATATCAAAGTCATATTCACTAAGAAATTCCAACTATCTGCTTTGCCTAGCATTTAGAGTTGGTTTATCAAATAAATATTTTAGATAATTATGGTTTGTCCACAGCTCAAACCTTTTCTCCATGAGGTAGTGTCTTCATTTCCTCAAGGCATGCACTATGGCTGCCAACTCCAAATCATGAGTGACATAGTGTCTTTCATGCTCCTTCAACTTCCTTGATTCATAACATATAACAAACCCATTTTGACCGAGGACTCCACCAAGTCCTTCTTTACATGCATCTGTGCATACAATTAAGTCTTCATTTGGGTCTGCAATCCTTAATATTGGAGCACTTGTTAATAATTGTTTCAAGTGTTGGAAACTATTTTCACAATCCAATGTCCACTAAAACTTCACACTCTTCTTTTGTAAGGAAGTGATTGGATATGCAATCTTTGAGAATCCTTCAATAAATCTTCTATAGTATTCTGCAAGGCCCATGAATGATATAACCTCTGTCACATTCTTTGGCGCCGACCACTCTCTAATGGCTTCTATTTTCTCAGGATCCACTGCTATCCCATCCTTGGAAATTATATGTCCCAAATAATGAATTTGCTCTTGATAAAATGAACACTTGCTCAATTTGGCATACCACTGATGCTCCCTTAATACTTGCAACACCATCCTCAAGTGATGCTCATTTTATTCTTCTGATTTAGAGTATATAAGGATGTCATCCAAAAAGAAAATGACAAACTTGTCTAAATATTCTCAGAAAACACCATTCATTAAGCACATGAAAACCACTAGTGCATTTGACAACCCAAATGGAACCACTCTGAACTCATAATGACCATACCTTGTCCTTAAGGCCATCTTGCTGATATATTCCTCTTTAATTCTTACATGATGGTATCCTAACCTGAGATCTATTTTGAAAATATCTTTACATCCTTCAATTGATCAAAGAGATCATCAATTCTTGGTAGCAGATACTTGTTATTTACAATGAATTTATTCAACTGTTTGAAATTAATGCACAATCTTAATGTCCCATCTTTCTTCTTCACGAAAAAGACTGGGACATCCCAAGGTGACACACTTGGGCGTAAATACCCCTTCTTCAGAAGTTATTCAAGCTGCATTTGCAACTCCTTCAGCTCTGGTGTACTAATTCTGTAAGGAGTCTTTGACACTGGAGCTACTCTAGGCATTAAATTTATAGAGAAATCAATATCTCTCTTTGGGGTAGTCCTGGTACCTCCTTGAACACATCTTCAAAATATTTCAGGATTGCATGATCTTCCAAATTTGGCACCTTATCTTTAGGTGTCTCTTCCATATGAGCTGCAAATATTTGACACCCTTTTTTGTAACATTTCTTCAGCTACAATGCTGAAATTTCTATGAGGGTTACTGCCCTGGAAATTCCCTGCACTTTCCTTAGGCTCCCTTCCTCATCCAAGAAAGTGAATGCCTTGTTATGAAAATATAGGATAGCATGATGCTGATCCAACCAATCCATCCCAATTAGAAAGTCATAATAACCTAAAGGCAAGATGTTCAAATCCGCCCTCGTGTTCAGTCCATTCATGTCCATAAGACATGCCTTAACCATCTCATTAACTTTTCTTTCGGCTATGGTAGCCAGCTGGACCAACCAATATTTTCCATGCTTGCTTCTTGGAAAATGCAAACTTTCCGCCATCTTAGGATCTATATAACTATGACTAGCTCCTGAATCAATTAAAATAACAATGGTTTGGTTATTGATCATACCTTCCACTTCATTCATATGTGACTGATACTCTGCTCGCTTGTTGTCCAGGGTTGCATAGATCCTTGGTACATTTCTTCCCATGTCCTCCACTGTTTCATCTTGTTGTACATTGTGAACAATCCTCATTTTTTCACCCCTGTGAGGGAAATATATGAACATATAATCTTCTTTACAACCCCAACATTGAATAAGTGGATGCCCTAGCCTTTGACCCCCTGCCTCAATCACTCTGGGTTCTCTGGAAGTTGGCTGCCCCTGAGGATTATTTCTGAAGCATGGTGGCTTTGTTCCCTTCTTCCTCTGATCCATCTTGAATTTCTTTTTGTCTTCCCAATCTTTTTGGAAAGTTGGCCTTGATTTTCGCTGATCATATAGGCATTTAGCTTGCCTTATGGTCTCCTCCAATGTCTTGGGATCATCATATTGTATTTTGTCACTAATAAATGATGGCAATCCATTCAAATAACTTTGAATCTTAACTGTCTCATCCTTGATGAAAGAGACATACTTCAACAGTTCTAAAAACCTTCTCTCATATTCATCTATAGTCATATTCCCAAGCTTGAGTTCAAATAATTCTTTCATTTTCTTGTCATAGTATTTCTTAGTCAAGTATTTCTTCTCAAAATACTTCTTGAATTCCTTCCAAGTAACACTCTTCTCTTTGATGTGCTGCACCTGCAAAAAGTGATCCCACCACATGGATGCCTTTCCCTTGAGTTGATAGATGACAATTCTTTCTTCTGCATGAGAAGAATAATTATGCAATTGAAAATACTTTCTCATGCCCAACAACCATGTCTTTGCATCTTCATCCTTCTTGTGCTCACCATCAAATGTAGGAGGTTTGATTTTGTTCATTTCTCCTCGTAGCTCATCCACCCCAGAGTTATTATGCTTCCTGATAGGGGATGGACTTGAGCTTCTGTGTTCTCTCTTATTGGAATGGCTCGGGGAGTGATGGTGATGTCTGCTAACACTTTTGGTTCTTCTTTTCTCATCAGGAGACCTATGACTTCCTGATTTGCTTGAGCCACTCTCCTTATCCAATTTCTTTTCTATTCTGTTCAAGATCTGCATTAACTTCATGTTGAAGTCCTCCTGCTTCTCCTTAGCTCTCATAAGTCTTTCATTATCAACTTTATGGCTTTGGACATCCTTCTGTAAATTTCTAATGGTCTCTACCATATTCATGTTTTCATCCCTTCCTTCTCCATGTCCATTGGAGTTTGTTCCTTCAATGCCCAAATGGACATCCATCCCTCTCATCTCATCTTCCTGGATGTAAGTCCCTTGTGCCTCTTCCATTCCTATGGACTCTGTGCTGATCCTGATCTGTTCTAGTTGTTTTTAACTCTGCAAAATGTGTCGCCAACAAAACTTTGTCAGGCTAACTGTTTCAACAATCTCATGAAAATATGAACCATTGTGGTTCAATAATATTTTCGAATTATTTCTTTTGATTTCCTGGAAAATTGATTGCCCAGATCAATTTTCTGGGTGTATATTTATATACCACTTTCCAACACCTTTCCAATGCCTGCTCCCATGCTCAATTCCGAGTCTTGAGCAGAAAGTTATGGTTATTTGAAAATTGCCCATTAATTTTTCAGTTCACACTTCAACTTGGTGCAACTCTGTGCTGTAAATATGAATTTTTGCACCTACTCAATTGGAAATTTCGTGGGAGCTCCATTGTGTTTCTTCATATACATATTATGGACACTCTGTCCAAGTTTCACCTTTTTCTGGGTTCCAGGATGCTAGTTACAACCTGCTGAAGTTCTAGGCCAATTCGTGTTTTTGGTCTGGAATGCTACAAGTACTTTATTTTCCATATTAAGCATTTTTAACATGCCCATAAATTTAATTCATCTTTGGGACTGTTTTCTATGGTTCATTAGCTTTCCATTGACTTCTCTTGTGCCTCAATCGGATTCCAGAGTAGAAAGTTATGGCTCTTTGAAGTTAGTTGGGTCTTAAAATTTACCCTCCATTGTTTGTGCTATAACTTTCTCATAAAAGCTCCGTTTGATGAACGATTTACACCATTAGAAATATCTCTCAAAGCTCTTTTATTTGAGCTGCAGAGATGAAGTGTACCTTGGTACACTTTGTTCTTGTGGTTCTCGCATTGCTAAAAACGCTCTTAAGGGCCTCAAAAATGCGCTGCAAAAAATGACGTTCAAATGATATAAACCATCGCAGAAAATCGTTGGTTTTCTGTTGTTGTTCACCCTCTAGACGACTACGCACGCACAAATTTCAATTTGTATGCCCATATTTAGCATGCACAACAACACCACAAGGTAATTCATGCTCCGCGCACCCATAACCACTGTGCATCACTTCTCTGTCGCGCCAATAACTGGTGCACACTACTTTTGTGTCAGTGCCAATATCCACCGCGCAAAATTTTGGTTCTTGCACTATTATTACCTGTTGCACGTAATTTTTGTATCGCACGCTAATATTCTGTGCACATTTCACTCTACGAGCTGAACCATGCCAAATTTTAGTACGCCCCCATCATGCACCAATACTCTGCGCGCACCATTAACTAAATTGTCGCACGACAACATATACCCACATTGAATGCACACCAACAAAATTACTCTGCGCTCTACCAATACTGCGCACACTACGTGCGCATTATTATGTGTGTGCACATTGCGCGTACCTTATTATGCGTATGAACACTGCGTAATGCTAAATTTAGCGCGCGCACCTGCACAACAACGTTTTTCCGCGCGACGCCAAAATTTAACGCGCGCACTTGCACATCAACATATTTTCGCGCGGCACCAAAATTTAGTGCACACACCCGCACACCAACATTTTTCCGTGCGACGCCAGGATTTAGTGCGCGCACCCACACACCAACATTTTTCCACGCGACGCCAAAATTTAGCGCGCGCACCAGCACACCAATATTTTTCCGTGTAGTGCCCAATTTTTACATATCACAAAGTTTTTACCACGCATCATGCATTTTTAGTGCGCGCACCTGCACACATTCATTTTTATGCGCATCAATTCCTCATGAATTCCGCTACAGAAATTGGGGCTTTTTTCTAACCTTTTCCCCAATTTACCATAGACATTATGAAACTATGAAATTTTCTCAATTTCACCCCGATAATACCAATTCAACCTCTGTAACAACAAATCGTTGTGGGTTGACATTTCTGGAACGATTTTTTCCCAAACTCAATTCACGAATTGAGAATTTTAATTGCTAAATTCACTCCATCCGTCATGGCTTCACTGTAACTTAAAATTCAACCCATTCTAGGTCTGAATTTTGCTACAACACATATTAAATCAGGAATATCTCACCACTTGGCCAAATTTCTCAATTTTCCCATGAATTTAACAACAACAATTGGGGCTTTTTCCCAATTTCGCGTCGCTGCTTCTAAATTTGACCATGGATGCTCTGCAACTTGAAATTTGGTCACTTCGAAATCAATCCTCTGTGAAATTTTTCTTCAACTCAACTTGCTCGGCCCATCCAGGCTTAGTGTTGAAAACTGAAGCTCTGATACCATATTGTAACATCCCCGACCTCCTACACCGAGCCATGCTACATGAGAGAACGCTTTTATTCTCTCTGCGGAACATACTGTAACATACCAAACATTCAACTGAGCTATGCTACATTAATTTTTCGAACTGCATGCAATTAAAATCATATACACACAAAACTCTTGTTGAACTTTATATATAAAACGTAAACAGACAAATACGCTCTGTAAATGCACAGATTCATACTGAAATAACATTAAACATATACATGCAACATATACAGGAAATACCCATAAATATAAAGAGAGTTATAACCACACATAGGATAAACCCATAAAATTAAACATGTAAATAATAATGCAACATGTAAATTTATCACACAATTAACACTTATCTTGGTAAGAATATCACCAACTGTGTGCAGACCTTCCATGACCCTCCCAGCCTTAGACCACACTGCTCATCACTCTCAGCAGTGGGTCACCCCCGAGCTGGGACTAAACTCTACTTGGGTAAAAGGATTCCTAACCAGGCTAATGGTTCATAGACAATAGGAAAGACTCCGTCATAGGTGCCCACTCAAACTAACAACCTACAATCCCTCATTCCCCACATGCCTGTCCCACCCCAGGAAGTGTGCCCCTTCTCTTCTCAACAGTCCTTCGGTTTCCCCACTCAAACTAACATCTTATAGTCCCTCATTCCCCACATGTCTGTCCCACCCCAGGAAGTGTGCCCCTTCTCTGCTCAACAGTCCTTCGACTGCCTCACTTCCTTTCCGGGCTTCAGCAATAGGCCGGATAGGAAGTTCTAGAGACCTGTAGCTGTAGTTTAGCACCTTCAGGAAATCAATTCCCAACAATTCTCTCACCCAGAGAGAAACTTCTCACGAGCCTGACAACCCGCCTCTTCAATATCCCATGGGCCTAACAATCCGCTTCTTCAATCCAACTTCCAAGCTAACTAGCTACAAAAAAATTATGGCTATGGATACAGGTTCAGGTACAATGACATTAATATACGTAGGGTAGCTTAATGAGTGTGTGAATGATCATGGATGACTCAATGATGGGAGGAATGATTAGAAATGAACTAAGTCACGCACATAGAACTCTTGCAGAACTTTATATATAAAACGTAAACATAAAAATACGCTCTGTAATTGCACAGATTCATACTAAAATAACATTAAACATATACATGCGGCATATACAGGAAATACCCATAAATATAAAGACAGTTATAACCACACATAGGATAAACCCATAAGATTAAACACGTAAATAATAATGCAGCATGTAAATTTATCACACAATTAACACTTATCTTGATAATAATATCACCAACTGCGTGCAAACCTTCCACGAACCTCCCAACCTTAGACCACACTGATCATCACTCTTAGCAGTGGGTCACCCCTGAGCTGGGACTAAACTCCACCCGGGTAAAGGGATTCCTAACCAGGCTAATGGTTCATTGACAACAGGAAAGACTCCGTCACAGGTGCCCACTCAAACTAACAACCTACAATCCCTCATTCCCCACATGCCCGCCCCACCCTAGGAAGTGTGCCCCTTCTATTCTCAATAGTCCTTCAACTGCCCCACTCAAACTAACATCCTATAGTCCCTCATTCCCCACATGTCTGTCCCACCCCAGGAAGTGTATCCCTTCTCTGCTCAACAGTCCTTTGACTGCCCCACTTCCTTTCCGGGCTTCAACAACAGGCCAGATAGGAAGTCTCAGATCCCTGTAGCTGTAGTTTAGCACCTTCAGGAAATCAATTCCCAACAATTCTCTCACCCAGAGAGAAACTGCTCACGGGCCTGACAACCCGCCTCTTCAACATCCCACGGGCCAGACAACCTGCTTCTTCAATCCAACTTCCAAGATAACCAGCTACAAAACAAGTATGGATATGGATACAGGTTCAGATACAATGACATGAAGATACGTAGGGTAGCTCAATGAGTGTGTGAATGATCATGGATGATTGACTGGATGACTCAATGATGAGAGGAATGATCGGAAATGAACTAATTCCCAACAATGTGTATGCATGTCCCCAACTTGACACTTGTCATGTTGGAAGCTATTTTGGCCCACTTGTCCCCAACTTTGGAACTTAGGATAAAATAATTACCCATACTTTATGATTTAAGAAATATTAATATAATATTCCTTTTTGGCTTAAGCTTCCTAGCTTAGCCCCTTTTCCTTAACTTTTAGCCCCTCCTTTCCCTAACTAGTGGAGTTTAGTTCCCCATACTCTTTTATCATGGTCAGTCTGCGCACAACAATGCATTTTATATTAATTATGAGATTTATACAAAAATAGGCGCACTGGCCTTTAACATCTAGGTTCTCAGGCCCAATCATCACAAAACTGACTCACCAGCCTATAAAACACAATTTATACACAAAGGCTCCTTGGCCTCAAAATCGGGCGCACTTTAATTGTTGTGCGTGGTATCCTGGAATGTGCACACTTCATCATTTTACTGCGCAGTACATGCGCGCACTATGCCATGAAATGTGCTTATAAAAATGAAGTCAAACAACTCACCAACTTAAGTACATTTTCATTTTACATTTAAAATTGGGTTTGGCCTAGGGATATTACACCCTTTGTTGTCTTGTCTATACTTTATTCTCTTGCATATTACATCTACATGAGTGGTTGCTAGGTTAATACTCCATGGTAAGGTGCACCTCATTGACAAAGGTTTGACTTGGAACTTTAAAGCCCTCCTAGTATTCATTTACTATCATTTTCACCAATGTTAAGTTCTTCTTGTGGCATGCATATTGTAGACCTTGTAGTCTTAACCTTTTATAGAGATTTCCCTCTTGGATTAGTCACTTGACTCGATTTTCCTTTGTTGAATTGACACTAATATCTTGATCCCTCCATCATTCTTTTACTTCTTTAAACTACAAAAAGACATTTTTTTGCTAGATCTATCACTTCACATCACCTTTAATATTCATTTTTATAGTTTTAGTAATCATAATACCTAGGGATACCCCCCTCGAGTTGGAGAAGATCCAACCAAAAGTGAGAGGATAGGTTTCTTAGGTGATAGCGGTGACTGTCCTAGTAGTTCTCCCTCTGGTTGCACCTTGTGGATTATGGATTTTATCATTAAGTATGAGTTGGGGAGGTAACATTTGCAAGTATTTTGACAACATTGTGTACATTCACGTGGCAACA
>JASDQU010503619.1:98530-113623 GCA_032191745.1 Picea mariana
TTATGCTTGCGAAGTATTTTCTGTTTGTCTGGAGGATATTGCTTGTGCCCTTCCTGAATCTTCTCCATAACAAAACATTCTGCTGCACAGGCCACTGCCTCTTGCCTAAATATTGCATGCATTTGTTTAGCTATTACCACTCTAGGTGCTTCTCCTGTCATCCCCTTAAGTGTGACCCTTTTCCCATTATCCATGTTGAAAGACATCTCCATGGTTTTGTAGTTGGTGGTGATTGGTCACAATGTGCTAAGCCACTGCACACCTAGTATGATGTTTGTATCTGATATATCTACTACATAGAAATCTTGTGTCAAAGTGTATCTACCCAAAGTCAAGATCATTTGCGGAATATACCTGTCACAAGCCATGGTGCATCCTCCTGCTACTTCCACCAAAAACCCCTCAAAATCCATGGTGGGAATGTGTCTCCTTTCTACCATAGTAATGTCAATGAAATTATGAGAAGCTGCTCCATCAATTAGTACTGTTTCTCGTTGTCCTTGCACAACTCCCTTCATCTGGAAGGTATTAAACTTGGGCACTCCACTAATGGATGCAATTGCAGCCTTCTTAATCCCTGCAGTATGGTACGTGGTTCCCTCTTTTCCCTGCGCATGTGAGACCTGCTCTTCCTCCTTCTGATTAATCTCTATGTTATGAATGGCTCCACTTTCCTCCTCATCCATCTCATCTTCACTATTAGAAACCACTTCTATATAATGAATTTTCCCTTTACCCATACATCTGTGACCTGGCTGCCATGGCTCTTTGGAAGTAAAGCATAGTTGCTTCCTTCTTAATTCCCTCCTAGTAGCTTCATCCATCTTTCCTTTGCYCTTGTCAAACAGTTTGGTTTCTCGCCCTCTTGGAATGATTGGGGKTCTAGGTGTGACCTTGTTCTTGTAGGATGCCCCTACCAAATCTCTGGTGCGCTCAATARCATCTTGTAAAGTTATAGGCTTGAAAGCCTTAAMCCATCCTCGTAAAGGCTCAGTCAAACCTTCTATGTACATCATCGATAACTTGGATTTTGACATATCTGGAACCATAATTGCTACTCTCTKAAACTCTTCAATGAATGCTTGTGTTGACCTTGTTTGTCTAATYTGCCTGAGCTCTTTGAAATGAAGTTCTGGATCCTCCCCGTCAAATCTGTCAGTGAGTCTCTCGGTGAAGTCAATGTATGAAGTGACATGTTCATGRCCCAAAGTGGTCATCCCTTGAAACCACCAGTCATGCGCTTTACCATTCAAGTGTAATGTTRCAAACTTGATGGCCTTCTCCTCTTCCATGGGGTTCAACTGAAGGTAGGCATCCATCTTTTGTACCCAAGCCTTAGCTGAAATCTGACTGGATCCATCAAAGTGGGGCATCTCCATTCTTCCTACCTTGCACCCCAACTCATTGTCACCTCTGTAGTGTCCCTTAGACTTCCGTTTGCACATGACGTGGAAATATTATCCCAAGGAAACCTGTCTTCAGATACCTGCACTTAGAGAGTTATATGCTCTCTCCATGTCCTTCCATTCATCCTCAATGCCTCCATGCCCAAAGGCATTTGTGTCCCTTGGCCGTGCCTCCAAGAAGGTAGGCATGTATGGCCTAAGTGTGGTCCTGCTAGCCATATGGGAATGGGAATGTGTGCCTCTGGATGATTTGGGGTCCTCTGTATGATCTTTGTGCCCAGATTCCTCATCATGACCCGTTTCTCCCTGAGATCCACTAGCTCCTTGGTTTCCTCCAAATAGGGTTGGGTCCTTGCCATGTCTTTGCTCCATCAAGAACTGAGAGAGGATACCTTGATGCTTGCGCTGTTCCTCCATTATGGCTATCATTCTATCTTGTCCTTTCTAGAAATTTGCATGGATATCTTTAGTTCTGCCTGTCCCATAGACAAATGATTCTGCATCTCCTCCAGGTTACGCTGCATAATAACCTGGTTGTTTTGTAGTGTTGTATCATTCACTGTTTGAATCACCTTTTCAACTAAAATTGTTGCTTCTTCTGACACTGCATTCTTTGTTTCATGAGTTTCTCCCATGCTTTCTTTTGGCTCTTCTTCTTCTGGAATACCTGATACAGGCTGTCCCCCACAAACTCTCCTCTCCGGCATTAGATTTTATCACAGGCTGGTGAAGGAATTCACTTTGATACCACTGTAATGTTCCCAAGCTGTTTGGATAGGAACTTAATGGTTTTTGGCTGCTTGTGTATATTGTTTGTTGTTTATTTTTGCAAGTTATTTCCCAGAGTTGCGTTAAAGGTGTTTTCAAGAGTTCTATAGCATGTAGAAGATGGACATAGCACAATAATAGATGGAAATACAAGATACACAGAATAACACAAAGCAGTAACCAAAACACTTCAGCTCTGACCTTTATTTATTTAGTAAGTTGACTTCCATACATGAGATATACAGATCTGGAATAGTAGAGAAGAAATATAGAAACTGGAGTTGAAGATGCCTCCAAGATACAAGAAAGGAGAGTTGTGAGTCCTCCTAAGCCTCCAATGACAGCATAGAAGTTTGAACAAGATCAATTTCTTTCCCTTCTGTAAACTGACACCCAGATCTGGCTGAGTTGTGCCCTCACTTGGTTGTAGAGACCCTAGGAATTTCGTCCTCTTCAGATCTGGCCTCTAAACCCTTGAATTTTGTTGTAGAACTATAGATCTGAGGTTGTAGGACCAATATGATGAGATCCTCTAACAAAAATGGAAGATCTGACCCTCCAAATCACTGAACCTCCAAGAGAAATTGCGCCCTCCTTCATAAATTTGCCCAGCCAAGAGAAATAATGAATATGCAATGAAAACCACTCAAGAACTGATGAGAAATGGTGCTATGGTGATGGAAAACCCTTCCAAAAAAGGTTTGGCTTCGGATCTTCCTTCTCCTAAGCAAATCGATCTCTTCTCTCTCCAACAGTGCACCCTGACTGCAGAAAACCTCCAAATATGTGCCCTGTCTCTGCAATACCTCATGAGATGGATCTGAAACTGAGTAGAATGGTGAGGGTGGGATCTTTCACCACCTTGACAAAGCTTGGATCAAGGACAAAGGGATCTTTCACCTCCTTGCTGATCTCTAGGGTTTGTTTACTCAAATTCCTCAAAACGTCAAGCTGCAAAGCTCAAAGATGCTAAGTGAAAAATGACATGAATAATGAGTGAGGCGCCCTCCTCTCTCTTTTATACCTCCATCTTCTAATTTTCACTTAAGTTACTTTATTGACTTCTAAAGTATTACTTTATTTCCTCCTCTAAGTCAATTATTTTTTTAACTGCTTTAATCAAAGTCACTTTAATAATATAACCTTTTACTCCTTAGTGACCACTTTTGCACCTCTTAGCCCCCCTTTTCCCATGAGACTATAGTCTAGAGGGGTGACTAGAATACTTAGTCTTTTAATAATCTTGTCAAGAAGAAGGGGACATTACACTTGAGGACAAGCAATCTCGGGAAGGGAGGACTGTCATGTCCCCTCCTYGTTGACCCCATTGTTGGAGGGACGAAGTGGCTTAGGGGGCTCCCCGTAGGCCATAGTCCCCAATGATAGGGGAGCCATGGAAGCCAAAGGGGGCACCAAGGGGCAACGACTCACCCTTTGGGGATTGACCTTGGGCTTAAAACATAAGGAAGCCGACTTGACTTGGAAGGTAAGTCACCCACAAAGAAGGAATTGATCTAAGGGGCACAAATATAAGTAGAAGAAAGGTTCACTTGGAAGAGCACGATGGGGATTAAGGAGTTTTCTGTCTTTGAGTTGGGAGGCGGCTGACTCAGGTCTTCTTAAGGGTTGTTTAACCCTTTGTTGCTGAGTTTCGGTGGGCTAGCCTCACCCTAGCTCAGTCCTGCATCAGGATCTCATTCATGGAGGTTTCAAGGCTGTAAGGGGTGCAAAAAAATTAGAGGGTTGTTTAACCCTATCCTTGCCGAGGTTTGGTGGGCTAGCCTCACCCTAGCTCAGCCCTAGCATAATTGCAGCAGTCAGTTGGTTCTTTGAAGGATTAGTGACTGGAAAAGGGTGCTGGTGGGAGGCTGAGCTCTGTTGAGGGTGTCAAGAAGCTTCTTGGAAGGGTCGCTGTTCTATATTCTACAGACCGAGGGCTTGAAGAGCTGGCAGAGGCAGCGGCACAGGACTAAAGAATGTGATCTAACCCTAATCGACAGCTGGGAATGCAGATTTGGCACCAGAACAGCAGTTCCGAGCTACTATTTTAACCAGGTTCATTGTCTAGGCTAGTAACTTCTGGTAACTCTCAGAATCTGATGTTTCTAGGGAAAACTGTTTGACTGACTGCTGAGCAGTGCAGTTCAGTGTATTGTTATCAGAAATTAGAATTATTAATTGGGACAGCAGCCTCTTTGAGGGTTCTGCTGGTTTGATTGGATACTATCTTACTGTTGGTTTTGGGAACTGTTTGACACTATTACTGCTGGTTATTATCACTGTTTACTACTGTGTTGGATATTATTCATTATATACAAGTTCACTGTCGGTTGGATACTGTTCAGTGGTGCTGTCTGAAAGCTATTATTTGCTGGTCTGAAGACCGCTGGGAAATTTGATATTACCTGCTGTTGGAAATTGATGCTGGCATAATTCTGAACTGGTTAAGTAGGGTTAGTCTCTGTCTATTTTAAAACTACTGTACAATCACCTTGTTTGCCAGCTGTTTTAATACCCTAGAAACCCTAGGGTCATTACAAAAACATAGGGACAGATTTATCATTTGACTGTTAACATATGGTATACCTGGTTGGGACAGATCACTGCTCTTCAAAACTCCAAATGCTCACAAATGCTCAACGAGAGAGGTGTGAGGCAAATAGAAGGGGGGTCTCTTTATAGCATTTTGATAGGGTTTAGAAGTTAGGTTTTTTGCTTTTTAATAAAAAGATTTGAATTTTGCACGCCGAGTCTGCCATGGTGGGGTCCAGTACCTACTCAGCCGAGTAGGTATGGTCTTGACTGAGTAGGGCTGGTTTGGTACCAAATCAGCCCTTTGAACTGAGCAGATGACCGAGTCAGTACGGCTGGCAGTCAACTCGGCTGAGTTGACTCGGACCACTTTTAAAAACTACGGTTGGAAGCTGAACAGTGAAAAGTCAGCCATGATGCAAGGTATAAAATTGTAGGAAGAAGGGGAGCCATTAGGGGTAGATGTGCAAGTTGCACATACTGAACAAGAGGCAGAAATAACACCAAATCAGGGAGCAAACAACCCTGATTTTGAGGGAAGGACTGAGAATAGAGACCAAAGTTGTAGTACAACACTTTGGAAGATGTGCGGTTGGAGGGGCTTCCTCAACCTAGAGAAGAATGGCCAAGATGGAGGACTACAAGGAAAGGTAAGCAGCAGGAGCATGTTTACTTTTGTTTATTTACTGTAGTAGTAAATTCATCAGCACATTGTGTTGCTAAAAATGATGAGTTGAAGAAAACTTTCAAGGATGGTGAAAGCAAAATTGCATCTAGAACGAAGCAAGACATAATATTATCAGCCATGGGAGTTCAATTACACTGGTGGAATTATAAATTTATCTAAAAAATGGTGAAGTTCAGCTAGAGGTAAAATGGACAAGTTGGGTTCTTTATAGGTCATTGTAGGCTCAAAAGGCCTGATTCTTTTAGCATTCATATGTTATGCTACCGAGGTGTAGAAAACATGCATTTATTGGAGGAAAAATTAGATTCTGCATTGATGGTAGGTAGGCTGAATTTTTCAGCTATTATTGATTCCAATTTGGCTAATGTGTTAGTGGATGATCGGATGGTTGATGACTTGGTATCAACCATGGAAGATACAAAGTTTGTAGGTAGAGTTATCTCTCATGTCGTGGCAACATTAAAGAGAGGTATGTGATGCATAGATATGGCAACCTTACTTTGTTGATGTTTGGTTGTGCTACTCAGAGGTGAGTTGCATATTGTTTCTACAACTTGCTTGGCCTGGATAAGTTTGTAATGGTTCAAAATTCAAATAAGTTTGTTATGTTTTGTGACAAGCAATTGTGTAATATGACCTCCAAGGGAGGGTATTATATCTAATGTTCATATCAAGTACTTTAGTTAGTTAAGCTAGGAAGTACACTTTGGAATAAAGTCATCTTATTATGACTTAAGTTTAGTTTRGACTTTTAATTAGTCTCTAATTATGGAATAGGAAGAGTCACTTACTTCATGCACTCACATAAAAGATGTGTTTTTGAAAATGAAGCTAATGCTACTTGAATTGTTTTTGTCATGACCCTAATGGGGGTATTATKTTGTCAAATGTAATATGTAAATAGTAGGCTGGCTTGGTAGTGGGCCTCCATAGAAAATAAATGAGGATATGTATATATAGAGGTCAATAAGTTATTACTGTACAGACAATCTTATGATTTGGATATATTTGTGTACTTTTGAGAGTCTTCTCCTCATGTATAAGGAGTTATTGTGCAGCTCATCATAATATTCCCCTTAGGGTCATAACAATGTCTCTTTTATTTTGTTGGTGTAAACTTTTTGCTACTGTTGTATGCATTTTCACTAATAGTCCACTCTTCACTGTGGTGCCCAAGAGCACTCAGAAAGCCAAAATTTGAGACGAGAGAATCCAAAATCTCTTGAAGATAATGAGACTCTAGTAACCTTTGAATTTGAAGTGGAAGAACAGAAAGAGGAGGAAAAAAATTCACGTTGATGTTCTGCCTCAAAACCTTGAGCAGATTGAAGCACAATTTGAAACTTGTAATCTTTATAGAAGACTTGAGAAGAATAAAAGCAAGGATGCAAGGAATAAGATGGTCAATTATGCAAGAGGAGAGAAGGGTCCCTCTAGTTCATCCAAACTATTAACACTCTTTGGGATCTCAAATGGGGAAGATCACCTCTTAACCATGGAAGCAATTTGGGAAGTCAATATGTTAAAAATGGTATTGGATATCATTTATGTGCGGTGAACATTATAAACCCATTTCAGTAGTTATCAAAACATCATACAAAGATAACTCAGTACATGAGATATGTAGGGGTATAATAAGTACCCCTTAAGATATGATGTTACATATTAGTTATGATGTAGGGGTATAATAAGTACCCCTTAAGATATGATGTTGTCATCATGACTACAAATGAGTTAATGACCTCATATATAGGAGTACAGTCATATTGATGTAGATCTTAACTAACACCTAGTGTGGTCACAAATTGATCACATAGGGTGTATGAATGTAACCCACAGGGACCACAGGGTCGACCCTTAACGCGTTATAGGACAAGTCAAGCTTAACCAACATAACACCAACATCCCCTCTTAAGATTGACTTAGGTACATGGATAAGGATAGTTGGCATAAAGAACAACCTTGAGACCATGTGTAGAGACCACATGTAGTCACTACGATGTCAATACATATTTGACCAAGTAAATATTACATCCCAACACCCCCCCTTAATATGCACTTGGGATATATGTGGTAAATAGAAAAAAAGGCCAAATAAACATTACAATAATCCCCCCTTCATGTTTAATTGGGTAGGGAATACAATTTGTTGACAACACGTTGACCATGACAAGGTGAAAACAAGCCCTCAATGGAGAGTCCTGCAAAACTGTGGCATCCAAAACACCTTCACACAAACCTCTTTGGAACCATGAAGAAAACACAAGTTTAAACATAGAATCTTACTTCAAAATGTTCCTCCAAAATACCTTCACACAAACCTCTTTGGAACTGGTGAAGCAAAAATAAGTTTGAACAAGCATATGCACAAATGGCTAGAGTGGAGAGTCAAATCCCACATTGTTGTCAAAGACAATTTTCAAAATTTGACATAGAAGATGAGAAAGATAAATTTATTAATGTCCAACTAATGACCAAAAATAGCTCAATGGGTCTACTCAATACAAAAGTGACGATACAAAGTGGGAGTGCTAAGGACACTCCTATAAAAATGAAAGCATAGCTAATCTATAAGATCTAAGCGATGAGAGCACAAATAAAAAACAAAATACAATGTTTTTGAAGAGGGTGCAAGGAAAAGAGACTCACGACTCCATGGCCCTCTTGCTAGAAGATGGAGGCGGGATGCGGCCCTCCTTTGAAGTATTCGCCATCAAATGTGCAACTCTCCTACCATCCGAGGCTGAAGAGAATAAGTTCTAGATAGAGGACTGGTTGGAAGAGATGTAGTTGGCAGGACTGGTTGGAAGAGATGTAGTTGGCCTAAGTAATGTTGTTATGTCTAGAAGAAGAGGTTTTTTGCTAAGATCTAGAGAGGTGGGCTATCTAATGGTTTGGTGTAGATTGTCTCGAGATCTAAGTGGACAACTTTGAAGGGGTTTCAATGGAAGAGGTTGGACAACTCCTAGGGGTTTGATAGATTTGGGAGTATATTGAAGTTGAAGAAGGTACATCAAAAGCTTCTATTAAGGCAAGTGTTGAAGATCAACATCAATGCCTCAATCATGCAAACCGAGAGTCCTACTGAAGATGAAAGTGATTCAACAAAGATGCAATTAAGGCAAGCATTGAAGATCAACAATAATGCTTCAATTGAGGGAAAAAGAGATCTAACCATGTGCTTCTTGGGAAAGAGGGTCAAAAGGATCAACAAATGGTCCAAACACCACATGGGACAAGATGGGCTTCCCATCATAAAAATATCTTCCCCTTGCACACATGTAAAAAATGAACAACAAAGAATCAAAACCATGAAAAAGTGTCAAGAGATTGATGGTATGGTCAATCAATTAAAAAGAGTGATGAGGGTTGTATGACTATAAAATCAACAAAACATGTCGACATGAAGTCCTAAAACAAGTGCTCAAATGTCACCATTACCAATCATCAATCTAACCACAATTAGTCCTCATAGTGGGCATTGATCCAAAATTTTTCCATCTAGAACTCTTAACTATCGATCTGTAAGAACTACTATCATACCAATAGGCATGGCATCCAAAATGTCCATGCCCGAATGAAGGGAGAAAATGATCCAAAATGGATCAACATAGTCACCATATGACTTCATTGATGCTTTAGGGAAGGGAATATTGCATTTAGGACTGGCTTGGGTTGGAACCTAAAAACCACACTAACTAACCAAAATGGTAAATCCTTTGTTTGGGGGCTAAAGAAGTGGAATGTTGGGGTTCCAAATGCCAAAGACCTAGGTCTTAGAACTTTTTTGCATTCTATGGGTCCATAGCTTTTCAATGGTGGTTCGTTTTCGCAAAAGGGAGTTCATATTTATGCCTCTGACAAGGTAACAATCCAAATATTCCTACATGTTACTAACTCTTCATATTTGAATCATGGTGAGTTGACATGGTCGCCACTTGAGACTTTTAGAAGCATCATGGAGGTTCCAACAAGGTTGTAAAACCCTAAACCTAACTCTAATTCTAGCTATCAAAAACCTAGTAGGAGGAAAAGGGTTGACATTTTCATTAGCTGTTCACTGTTCCATAACATGAGCAAGAGTGTGGATGAGATACAAATAGAGAAGAGAGACATAAGCATATTGTAAAGCATTGTAGAAGACCATACTGTATCATAGCTTTGCAATAAGCTTTGACAATTTTGTAATCTATATTGTAATCTCCATAGTATAAGAAGACAAAGGTACAATCCTTCATTTCTTGTTGGTTTTACAATATCGAGTTTCAGGGTTAAACTTTGTGTCCAATATGTGTGTCTTTGCTATTGTAGTTATGTTTAATGTCATTATTAAAGAATCTGTTTGGTGTGTTTTAATGTCAGTTAAAGAGTTTGGTTGGTGTGTTTTAATGTCAGTTAATGAGTTTGGTTGGTGTGTTTTATTGGTATGTTTAAAGCACTAAAAAGACAAAAAGATAGTCCCATAGTTGAGCATCATTTCATTGTAGTTGCTTTAGTTTGTAGAGCTATTTTGGTGGGTCGACCATYAGAATATCCAAGGTGGTTTATAGATSAGAAAATGTCTCCTTTCTCTCAATGAGGGAGTAGATAGAGTTGAGATGTGGATGGTGAAGAATCTAGTTTCGGTCAATCAAAAGGTGCAAGATGTGGTTTGTGTGTATGAGTAGTAGAAGGATCATCAATTGAGATGGATTCAAGTTCTAGCATATTATCAACAAACAAATTAACATATGGTGTAGGATCTGGTTCCTACCAGAGAATTTGTGAAATAATAGTTGTAGAGTGATCAAGGTGACTTGCATTTGGCGATGAAGTCTCAAAAAGTCCAAGGCCTACTCTCATTGGTCTCATTTTAGGCTCAATAGGAGTAACGATATCTTGTCCATTTTACCAAGTCCACCAACTTTATAACCCATTTGATGAAGAATAATGGAAATAATGCCTTCAATATTGTTAAATTTCAGATCCAACACCTGGCAATTTATTTTCTAGCAAATGCCTTGTTGTAATAACCTTATTAAGCAATTTTACTAAATAAAAAGCACAATTGAGTTTTAACGATTTACATAAATAAATTAGCAAAAGCACAACAGGAAACCAAACACATTTGCACATGTATTTTTCTGGGTAAATACCCCTGGAAAAACCCTTATGGGAAATCCAGTACTGTGATGATTTTATTATTATAAAATCTGGGCTCTCATCCTAGGATAATGGCCCACTCGAGGAATAATACAAAACAATAAGAATAGCTTATCACACCTCAAGATCTGTCCTTTGATCTTGTTGGTCTCTACTTCCTTTGCTGCCCCTTGCTCCCTTCCTCAAACCCTGCCCTTGCACACTTGGATGAAAGTCCTTTTCCACCCAATCAATGAGATCTCAATATCTCACTCTGTGTTTGTCTCCTCTCACCTTAGCTTCCTTTTATAATGTTGATTTTACCCTAAATTCAAAACCCTAGATCTCCAAAGTGATCAATGGCTAAGATTAGATCTCACCAACACTTAAGTTCAATGGCTAAGATTTAATTTAATTCACTTATGCCAAAACTTAGGCATTTCCTTAAATTAAACTCAATTAATTATAAAAACGCATTCACTTTAATAATCACTTTATTAAAGTGAATTTCTTAAGTCTTGAGAGGTATTAAGGACAACTTCCACATGTTAGACACAACACCAATGTGGAAGTACCTGTCCGATGCTACAAACATCAACACTCCCTCTTTGCGAGGAAGGTACTTTTCAAAGAGACACCTGGAACTAGTTCTCCCTCCGACCTTGGCACAATGTCTCATACATCATCATGTACTAAGGCATCCTACTGCTCTTGCTGAACTGCTGCCTCCTCAATGACATAACATGTCAATGCCCTGAAGTTTGGAAACTTCGTCGAAGGACTTCTCTCCCTCAATGTGCTCATAGGAGCCTCAACTTGCTCCTGAGTATCCATCAATGTCATCTCGTACCAACTGGGTCTCCTAACAGAGCTGGAAGGGGCTAACTCCCTCTTCCTATTTAAAGGTTGACTTCCCACACAGGAAGTCTTTGAACACTGTGTTCCCTTCGGAGCCTCCTGCTCCTCGTCCTCTGCCACTGACATCGATCCATGATCCAAGATCCCCTTGGATCCACCTACAGGCTTGCCCTGCAACTTGTATACCTTTCCCTCTCTGGCACCAAGAACTCGAGCTGAGTCCATGTCAGATCCTTTCGACCGAATAAGAACTTGATCATCCTGGAAAGAGATGGTGTATCCACTGTCCTCCATTGCCGAAACTAAGAGAAAATTCATTTTGAGCTTCAGAACATACAACGCATCTGCCACCTCCAGAGAACCTCCTGGCTCCAGTTGGAACTTGACTGTCCCAACTCCCTCTACACCACACTCGACATTGGTGCCAAGCTCCACATGCAGATTCGAGTCTGTCTCTAACCAACCGGTGAACAACTCATGTGTCCCTGTCATGTGATGAGAAGCCCCACTATCCACTACTGAAATTGTGCCAAAAAGACAAGAGACTAATAAGAATTCCTTCTCGAACTTATCAACAAACTCCTTGACTTGAGCTTTTGCAGATGTTGCTACCTGTTGAGACTTACCCTTCCCTTTGTTTCGTTCTTGACACTATGAAGCATAGTGGCCACTCTTGTGGCACGCAAAGCATTTCACTTTGCTCAGATCCTTATTCTTTCCATCCCGTGGAGTTGACTCTCCACCTGTATTCCCCTTTGCTCCTTCTTGCTTGATTAGCAAGCGCCAAATTCTCATAGTCACCAACTTGTTGGCCTGCTAGAGATTCTTCCCGAATCTCCTCCTGGATGAAATCATCCCAAAGCCTGTCAAACTTGGGAAGTGTCTCCTGTGATACAATGCCTTTGATGAATGGGGCCCATGGCTTAGAGAAACCATTCAGGGCCGTCCTTACCAACTCTTTATTTGGCACGACCTCCCCAATTGCTGCCAACTGATCATGAACCTGAGTGATCTTGGTGAGATAACTAGTAACTGTATCTGATCTGGTCATCTTGGTGTCTCTGAGCTTTTCCCTCAACACCATCTTCCTGTTTGTATTATTGCTTTGGAAAAGATTTGTCAGAGCTACAAACATCTACCTACCTGACTTCTTCTCATATATGTGAAGAATCAAATGAACCTTCATTGCATCTAAGATGATACTCCTGGCTTTTACGTCCTTTTGCTCATGGGTGGCCAAGTCCTTTGGATTCGTTGGTGGGGTCACGGTTGTGTTTGCAAAATACCACAACCCATTCTCCATGAGAAATCAATGTGACCCTTGCCTTCTAAGGTACGAAGTTTGATGCACCCTCTAGCCTGTCCTCAAACCTCAAACCGCCTGCGACCATCTCCAAATCAAAACTTTAACGAGAAATGCAAACTGTTGAAAAATGTGCCTTGTCCTTTATACACAGTAAATTGAAGAATTTGTGCTTAGTCCTTCAGGTACCAAAATGATTTGATCTCCTCTGGTTGCCCAGATTCTTGCTCGAAACTTTGCTACTCGTTGCTCGGACCTGCTTGGCAGCTGTGCCTTGCGGTCGACTTTGCTGGCTGTCTGTAGCGGCCTACTGCCGCTACTCCTTTGCTGGCGTTGTTCCCTGTGGTGGCTGTGGTTGCGGCTCTTGCTGCTCCTGCATCCCACCTGTCCCTACTCTGTACGTCTGAGCCTCCACCCACGATCGCTTCTGCTGTCCTCAGCATGGTCCACGCGCCCTTCTCCCAACACTCGTACGCCTCTCCTCTGCCTCCATCCCTCAACAAATAGATCCACGTGCGACCCCTCTTAGCCCACGACCTTAGCGCTAGTAGCTGCTCCTGCAACCCCCAAAAAAGGGCCGTTCAGTTGTATGATTGTGGTTCTTACGACCTCTCCTTTTTTTTTTCAAAAGTTTTCCCGCAACTTGCAAAAAAGTAATTTTTTTTTTTGCGCTGCAAAAATTACGATCTGTGCACTTGGTTTCCTCCCCAAAGTCTCGGCTTTGATACCATGTTAAATTTCAGACCCAACACCTGATAATTTATTTCCTAGCAAATGCCTTGCAGTAATAACCTTATTAAGTAGATTTATTGAATAAAAAACACGATTGAGTTTTAATGGTTTACAAAAATAAATCAATGAAAGCACAACATGAAACAAACACATTTGCACATGTAATTTTTTGGGTAAATACCCCTGGAAAAACCCCCAAGGGAAAACTGGTAYTGTGATGATTTTATTATTATAAAATCTGGGCTCCCATCCTGGGATAATGTTCCCCTTGAGGAATAATACAAAACAACAAGAATAGCCTATCACAACTCAAGATCTGTCCTTCGATCTTGCTAGCCGCTACTTCCTTTGTTTCCCTTTGCTCCCTTCCTCGGACCTTGCCCCTGCACACTTGGATGAAAGTCCTTCCCCACCCAATCAATGAGATCTCACTATCACACGGTGTGTGTGTCTCCTCCTCTCACCTTAGCTGCCTTTTATAATGTTGAGTTTACCCTAAATTCAAAACCCTAGATCTCCAAAGTTATCAATGGATGAGATTAGATCTCACCAACACTTGAGATTAATGGCTAAGATTTAATTTAATTCACTAATGCCAAAACTTAGGCATTTCTTTAAATTAAACTCAATTAATTATAAAAAGGCATTTAAGCATATAGGGGCTTTCGCAGTGCAAGATATTAGATATTCTTTTTGGGATTAATTGCGTAGTGTAAGTCATTAATCTATGACCCATGTAAGGCATTCACTTTAATAATCACTTTATTAAAGTGAATTTCCAAAGCCTTGAGAGGTATTAAGGATGACTTCCACATGTTAGACACAAAACCAATGTGGAAGTACTTGTCTGATACTACAAACATCAACAAGTATGTCACTCATAATCAAGAGGCAATGGCCCATGGGTGGCCAATAGTGCATGAGAAGATACTGAAAAGAAGTTTGAATATCCTTTTTCAAGATGTCAAGTATGTCTTTCCTCTCCCTTGATTCATTCAAGGGTATTTGAAACTTATGGATATAAGTTTTTCAAGCTAAAGAATATAATGCATCCATCTTCCATCAAGTTCATCATACTTCTCGAAAGCAAAAGAAGCAAAAATTTGCAATTTGCTAATGCAATCCTCTAATGTATCTTTAATATTTTTCAAATTACTTATTTCTTTTACAAGGTCTTAATTGAGGTGCTATAGTTCCCAAATGGACTCATCCTTCTTGGCCAATTGTTGATGGATGGGATCATAATCATTCTTCAAGTCTTGATACTCGTCAAAGACTTGGACATTATCACTTTGGAGTGGGGTTACCTTCTCATGAACCTGGGCAATGTAGTTTTGTAATGAACTAGCCTCATCATGAAATTGGATAATAGTTTTATGTAAGGAAAGATTTTGCTCACAAATAATGGAAGTATCATTCAACAAAACAATAATGTCATCATGAAGTTTTGTGTTAGATTCCTTGGAATTAGTAACTTTCCCATGAATACTCTTATTAGCATTTTGTAGGTAGAGCAATAATATCCTATTGGCTCAAATTGATATCCTACAAAAAGCAACTTCATCATGAAGTTGAGTATGAGAGTCCTTTAATAGAGACACTTGCTCAGAAAGTTTGGCAATGGTGTCTCGTAGATAAGCAACCCTCTCCTCACTACATTTTTGGATCAATTTGTCTACTTCACT